>RJWT010001908.1:0-44203 GCA_004365215.1 Cuniculus paca | reverse complement strand
TTTTTAGAGGAATGACAATCTGATTAGCATTTTAAAAGGAGTTTCTATCTGGTTGTCCTATGAAGTTTAGGCTGCCTAAGAGCAAGGAAAGAAGCAGGAAGACCAGGGAGGTGATAATAGCAATCTGAAGGAGAAGACTAGAACTAATGGCTTTAACCTTTATACTTTACAGAAAAATGCAATTTCTGCCTCTTTTCCAGCTCAACACCCATAAATAATGTTTCCTTCTCACTTCTTTGTGTAACTTAATGTGGCAGTACTTATTTGTATTGTTATTAAAATGAGAAATGGAAAGGCATTTTGGCTTTTTTTTTTTAAGTAGTAGAGCAAGAGCTAGTGTAAGGAAATGTTTTTCCCAATTTTAAAATCTTTCTCAATTTTAAAGATTTCTTTATACCAAACATACAGTGGTCTCACTCCTATGTAGTTTATTCACTAGCGGGGTTTTTTTTTTTTTTTTAATGACTTGCCGGCTCTCTGAGCAGTCAGCTGGGACTGCTCTTTCTAGTCACACTCATATTTGATTGATTTACAAGCTATTTAATTATATCATCTGTGCACCATTAGCATAACTGCGATGAATGAGCTTGGAAGCAAATACAGCTGCCCCACCTCAAGCATAAAACTCGTTGGAATGAAGGGGTTAGGGTGAGCTGGAGACTCAGGCTGGAAGAAGCGTTCTTCCCCAGGTGCAGGTAGTAGGTTTTACTAGTTAAGCAAAAGGTGGTTCAGAGAGCTGCTACTAATAGAGAAGTGAAGAGAAACAGCTATGCCATTAGACTGGGGTCAGTATGCCCATTTGGGAACATTCTAAGTGGCTTCAAATGGACATCTGTAGAAAAACATGTCTTCAGCTTGGGTCCCCCTACCTCCTTTCATTGGTAGTACTTCATAAAACTCAACCTGTGTTAAAAGTAGACCCCGCCCCCCTTTCTCCCTTTCCCACTACAAATGGTAAGAACTTTGTTTTGTTTTGAAAGTTTGGGGCTTGAGCTATTTTGTTATTTAGGTTTAGGGATTTTTTTTCTTTTTAATCTTTAAAACATCCATAATTTTTTTTGGTGTGTGTAAAATGCTAAGAAAACCTGGAAAGATTAATGAGTTGGTGTACACCACATTGTGAATTAACCTTTTACTACCAGTGCTGAAACCAAAGATGTCATCCTCAGTCATCTTCCCATACCCAGTAAATAGCATGTGGAAACTCTGCCTTCCACAAAGCAGTGTGCACTGGTAATGGCTCAGTTTCTGTTGAGCTAGTAGTGAAATAATAACCCAGTGGTCCTCATGAATCTCTAAGTCCTGGTCTTGGGTCTTGGCTTCTGTGTCATGGGCTGGTCACCAGGAACACAGTCCCAGGGTACGTTGTCTGCCCAGCAGCTGCCAGCCAAGTCGTATCCCTCTGCTATTTCCTTCTGCACAAGAACAGACTCAAATAAGCAGCAGGAGAGAGTAGATCATCATGGAAGAGACTGAATTTAACCACCTTGAAAACTCCTCTGCTCCTTCTAAGGATTCAAATATGGTTCTTCCCAAAGCAGCCAAACAGTTGGGGAAGAGAGCCAGATGAAGGCAATATTAACTCTGCATACAGCCATAGCTTTTACTCCTTTTGTGGTGTTTTACTTTTAACTAGAGATGCCCAATTTCCATTTTTCTCACTGATTAGTAACTTAAAGGGCCTAAAAGTAAAGACTGCCATTCTGGGATTACTTATGAGATATTTCTTACCATATACGGAGAAGGTCTAAATATGGAAGCCTTCTGCTTCTGCTTGTCCCTCTGGTTTTTAAAAATCATACAAGTGAAACAAATCCAAAGGTGCTTAGGCATGCCAGCATTGCGAATGCCAAGGACTGAACTGAATGCCATAGGAACATAAAACTGAGTACAGATCTGTGACCTCAAGCTGTATTCAGTCCCAGGAGCTAAGACATAATACTTGGAATCAAGAATATAGAGGTCTTCTGGGCAGTTTTTTGGTCATGAGGTATAGTAGTGCATAGTTGGAAATGAAGGTGGCAAATGCTTCCAGTAGAAGGTAATGATCAGGATGCTTTTATGTTAACGGGACTTTAGAGCCCAAAGAGTGCTAGCTGACATGTCAGAACTATAACCTCAGTGCCTCCCCCTTGCAGAACATGCTTTCTCTAGGAAATTAATGGCACTAAATTGGCAGGTGTCTTCACTGGTCAAGGGCTCCAGGTCCTGGTGTAGAGCTCGCCAAGCTAAAATTGAAGTGGCTGCTGAGATCTGAGCTGCTGCCTGCTTTACCTGCTCCTTCATAGACAGAGGAAGCCCTCGCCATCTGTTGCCAGAACTAAACATGTGCAGGATTATAGTAAATGGCACTACCTGTTTTTTTTAAAGTTTTGTAGAGGCATAATTGACATCCAGCAAACTGCACATGTTTAAAGTGTACAGTTTCAGTTGGCCTGGTGGTACATGCCTGTACTCCCAGTACTTGGGAGGCTGAGGCAGGAGGATCATTGCAAGTTCAAGACCAACCTGGGCTACAAAGTGAGCTCAAGGCCAGCCTGAACGGCATAGGATACCCTGTCTCAAAAAGATAAGTGCTGGGGATTTAGCTCAGTGGCCTAAGTGCCTGGCTGGCAAGCATGAGGTCGTGAGTTCAATCCCCAGTTCCACAAAAAAAATATAAATAAAGTGTACAGGTTCATAAGTTTTTATGTGTTCTTTGTTCCTCTTTGGAATCTTCTTCATTACCCTTTCCTGACAATTACTGGTGTGCTTTTCTGTCAGCAGAGATTAGTTTACATTTTCTAATTATAAATGCAGTCATACATTATGTACCCTTCCATTTGGCTTCTTTTATCCAGCACAATTATTTTGAGATTCCTCTATATCATTCACTATATTAGTAGTTTATTCATTTTTATTGATGAGTATTTTTTTCTGTATGCATATACTTGTTTATCCAATGTCCAGTTGATCATGTTTAGATTGATTCTTAGTCGCTGTCACAAATAAAACTGCTTTAAATATTTGTGTACAAGTCTTTTTATGGACATAATCTGTCCTTTCTCTTGGATAAGTACCCAGGAATAGAGTAGCTGGTCATATGGGAGGTATATTTAACTTAAACTGCAACCAGCATGTGAGAATTCCAGTTCCTTCACATCCTCCCTAGGATCTGATATGTTCAGTCTTTTCAGTTTTACTTTTCTGGTTAATAGTAGTAGTCATCTAGTTAACAGTAGATTTAATTTGTACTTTTATAATAAGAATGTTGTACATCTTTTCATGCTTTTCATCTTTTCACTTACCATCCATATACATCTTTTTCAATGACATACCTCTTCAAATCTTTTGTCTTTTTAAAATGCATTGTTTTGTTATGGTTGAATTTTTAAAATAGTTTAATTTTGGCGCTCATGTTTTTCTTTTATAGTTTGTACTTTTTGACATCATATCTAAGTAATTTCTAGCCCAAGATTACAAAGATTTCTTTCTTGTGTTTACTTGGAAAAATCTTGCAGGCTTAGTATTTGTTTTCAGGCCTATGATCCATTTTGGTTTGGTATTTGATAATGGTATGAAGCATGAATCTGAGCTTTTGCTCTTTTTACATTGTTCCAGGCCAATGTATTTTTCTTCACATACATAGTAGTTCTCATCTTTGGAGATTTGAGTCTTAATATCGTTTTTATCTGTTTCCCTGTATTTCTGCCTCTTTGGTAATTTGCAGGCTGGGTATTACAGATTTTAACTTTTGGAGTGCTAGATGTTTTTATTCTGGCTTCCTACTGAGAGTCATTTAAATTACTTAGGAAACAGTTTAGTCCTTGTGGACGTTGCTTTTGTGATTTGTTAAATAGGTCTGGAGCAGTGTTCATTTTAGGGCTGATTACTTTCCACTACTGAGGTGACATCTTGCATTTTATAACCAGTGCCCGATGCTCTGATCCCAGCCTACTGTGAGCACTAGGCACTGTTCTCTGTAAACATTTTGGAGGTTCATCTCCTGGCCTTACATATTGTTTCCTCATACAGGTGCACAGGGTAGTACTCTGCTAAATACTCAACAAAGGTCCTTTGCAGATGTCTGTGATCTCTCTTTGTACAGTGCTTTCCTGCCTGGAACTCTGTCCCAGCAGCAGCCTGTAGCTGCTCTTATTTCTGTTTCCCTCACAAGGATATAAGCTGGAGCAATTGTATATCCCCCTTGCTTGTTTCCTATCTCTTAGAGATTGCTGTCCTTTACGTGGGTGTCTAATATCTTAAAAATCATTGTTTTGGCTATGTGTTGTTCAGGTTGTTTCTTGGTTTTTGAGAGGGTATTTGTTTTTTGGCTATTTTAGGAACAAATTTGATCGCTTTTCCTCCTTTACCTGAAAATGGAAGTCCTCGCTACCTGTTTTGACATTACAGCTTCTCTTACATCCTGCATTCAGTGCTGACCAGCATAATTCATACCCTAGAAAACTATGTGCATGCGTACTCCTGCCTTTTTAACAAATATTGCTGCTTCTCCTTACTGCCTCTTCCTCCCAGCCTTGCCACTTACAGCCATAGGGTCTGTCCCTCCTTACTGGTAAAGCCCGCCTTTTAGCATCTCCTTGTCCTACAGCTTGTGCCTTGTGTGACAGTTAACCACCAAAGTATGACACTGCTCATTTCTAGGGATATTGTTTAGGATTTGGATTTGAATTATGGGAAATCCCCTCTTAAGTGTTTAAGGAGCACCACCACCTCCACACCCCAGCCCTTCCTAGTGAAGACCTGTAAATGGGATTGACAGATAGTGACTGTGATCTGACATTGTGGAACAATGTTCATGTCCTCCTTCCAGGACAACAGCTGACCTGAAATAGCATAGGATAATAAGGATCATAGGCAGAGAATTTCTGCTTCCTGGCTTTTATGATTTCCTGAGATAATAGACAAAGGCTTTGCCTGTCACTGTCTGTCCCACATAAGCTCAAAAGAGCAGTAATTAGACACAGTTGTTGCACTAGCAACCATCCACATCTTCATACTGGGTCAGCAGCAGGTAGAGATTGTGTCCCACTTTGTGCTCCCTGCCTGCTACCAGTCAGTTGAGGCCTCACTTCAGGCAAAGCAGCATCAATACATGTAATATCTGAAGGTTGCTTGCCACTGTATTTCACTGGGAATAGAATGTAGGAAGTTTCTCTCCATAGTTACAATTCTTCATTGCAAAAAAAAAATCTTGCCCAGGTCAGGACCATGTTTAGATTTGGTAAGAAATAGTATAATTCTTTTGTTGGGTATACTGTATTTTTTTTAAACTATGGATTGTAACCCATTAGTGTATCAGAAAGTAAATTTGGTGGGTCACAATCAGGTTCTTTTTAAAAATAAGAAATGTATCATATTAGAATTCACTCCTGGTATATATTCTGTGGGTTTGGACAAATGTATAATGACCTGTAGCCACCATTATAGTGTCATAAAGATTATTTTCAGTGCCCTGTGTTGCATGTGTTCATCTACCCCACCTAGACTCCTTGTAATCACCAATCATTTTACTGTCTTTATATTTTGCCTTCAAATTGCAGACTGTAAGTCACCTCAGGCATCAGAATGACTACTCCTTGCTACTCCTGACCTCAGGCTTCCAGGGCAGCTGCTGTAGCTCCAAACACCACACAGGAAGATAGGGTAGGAGGTTTCTTCCTGTCTTTTTTATCCATAAGACTGGACTTTCCAAGAAGATTCAGGAGGCATTCAGAGTAGGTAAAATATGCCTAAATCAGTTGGTCTTAGTGCCCAAACTGGCCCGTACCTCACCCCACACCAATCTTGGCATAAGGAAAGGCTTTGATTGATTCCAGCTCATCTCCTAGACTGGGCCCTTGGTGTTCCTGGAAAATTGATGGCTTAGTCACAAAGGAGGAAGAACTGTAAATCTGGATTGTGTCACAGCCTGGCTTCCAGGTGCCCCTGGGCATGTTTACTCTATCTTTTATTCAACCAGCCTTTACAGACAGGGCCCAGAGACCAGGGACCATCTTTGCATCCTGGGTCCTTTCCCCAGGATGTTTCCTCACCTATTACCTTGTCCACCATGACTACTCAGGAAGCTGTGAGCTCTGACTCAAGGTCTGCTCAGAAGAACAACTAAAAAGAGTATTTCTGGTTATTGGTTTCCTGCATGATTCCCAGTTTTCCTTCAGCTAAATAAAACCTTTCAGTGCAACCAGGTGCTGCCATTCACTGGCTCTGACCTTGGGTGGGTTACAGAGTCTTGGAGTGGTTTCCTTCTTTCTGTTGCATGTGGTAAATGCAAAGGGTTCTGAGAACTGTAAGTGTTCATTGCCCACTCTCACCGTAACTTTGGGTTCAGTTGGCTCAAGTTCAGCATAGAACTGGCAATGGGCCTGTGTATGATGGCAGTTATTGTTGCAGTTTTGAATCTGTTTCTCTTCCAGTTACTCATGTATACAAAAGTATTCAAGTTCTGCTATTTGTCATTTCTTTTATCAGGTGATGATTACTCTGGCAAAGGAATGAGCTAAATGCATACCCCAGCTCACAGGTTCTAAGGAAGCAGTTCTTACTTCTGGAGGGGCTTCAGGCCATGTCTGTGCCAATTCTGCCCAAGACATCCATCTCGGGCTGCTTTCTCTGGACAGCCATCTCCACTCCTCTCCCCACCCCATTTCCTATTTTGTTTAAGGTCTACATAGTCTGGTGGCTGTGATAATAATTCTCTCTATTCATCTCTGCTTCCCTGTCTTCCTTATGAGTGTTGACATTGTTTTTTTTAGACTGAGCTTTTGTGTTGATTTCCCTCCTCCCCTAAACAAATAACACATATGCAATGCAGTTCTGTTTGGTAGGTGTGATGCTTAACACTGAGGGGTGCCCACCCTCAGCCTCTGATAAAATCAGTTTCATGTCAGTTACATATGTGGACTGACTGGCCTCTTCCAGTCTGGGATTCTGGTGTGAGAATTTCCAGGAACTCAGCATCAGCTATCACAAATTGGCTGACACTGACTTCCGAAGAACTCAATGCTGATGGTATGTTTTGCAAAGGGAGTTGTAGATGTCTATCACAGATGTGTTTTCCTCTTTTCTCATGGCACTCATTCTCTGTGATCTCCATCTTTGGATTTTTCCCTTTTATTGGAGGATCCCCCTGTGGTTTGTCTGGCTTCTGGGAAACCAGTGTAGTAGAAAGAACATGATAATTTGGATTCAGTAGTCTAGCTTTAACTCTTCAGCAAATCACTTTACTTCTTCCTCAGTTTCTTCTTTGTGAAATGGAGCCACTGTCGTGGGAAACAGCTGAGCGAGTTTGTGTGTAGGTAAAGGAGCTTCAGGGAGCTGGGGTACCTTTGGATGAGATGTGTAAGGTGAATGCTGCACAAGTTCTCTCATTTTCTGGATCAACCTAGGTTGGCTTTTACTTTTGCCAGAAAAATTGTAACTCAGCACCCAGCCTGTGCCCAGGTTCTTTGTTGGTACATGACTCTTAGCAGCAGCATGCTCACAGAAGCTTGCATCCCACTTCTCTTCCCACACCCCAGGGTGCTAAGTGGGTTCTCTTCTTCCCTGGATGAACACCCAGTTACCCAGCCAGGCGAGCAGCACCATGTGTTTGTCACATTCAGTGAGGCACTGAGATGGTCATGGTGTGGTGGTGCTAGGAGGAGTTTTACCTCAGCCAAACAACGAAAGACTAATTATGTTTTACACGTTATGCGTTAACAGGTGATAAGGGCTTGGGGGTGAATATGTGTCTTGCACTGTAAGTGGTTGTGTCAGTCTTAGAGGGACCAGCTATTCTTAATCTGGAAAGAAATCCAGGTGGTGCTGGAAAAGTCATGATAGGAGGGTATGCCTCTCACCTCTAGAACAAAGTAGACTGCTGCTGTCTCTGGGAGGTGAGTCCTTTGGGAGTCTGCTTACTGCCCCAACTCCCTAGCTGCCCAGTGAGGTCACAGGAAATTTTCCCTAGATGCTGCATTTCCCTCTAAGCCTAGAACATGCTACCAGGCCCATTAATGCTGACATCTGTGATGGGTTCTTCACTGCTAGTTTCTGACTTGCCTCCTGTCATTTCTCCTGGTTGCTCATGTTACATCTGCCCTTTTTCACAGGGATGCTTGAAGATGGAAAGAAATTTGATTCTTCCCGGGACAGAAACAAGCCCTTTAAGTTTATGCTAGGCAAGCAGGAGGTGATCCGAGGTTGGGAAGAAGGGGTAGCCCAGGTATGCTGTCATTTGTTTTGTTACGTTCTTTGTGTTTACCTGTTAAATTATTTTTATGAGAAAATATTCATATGGTTTGAAAATCAAAAAAGGTATGTCTTATCCTACTTCTTCTGATATCCCCCACAAATATCTATTAATGTGTCTTGTGTTACAGTTTCTTTGAGCATATACAGAGATGTATATTTTTGCCTTTACACATCAGAACATTAAACAAACTAGAACATAAACAGCTGTACACATACAACTTTCCTGAAGTGAGTGTGTTATAATTTGTTTGACAGAGAACTAATGATGGCTGTTAGGGTTGTCTCCAATATTTTGTTATTATAAAAAATGCCATAGTGGTTCATCATGTATACTTTACATGTATGCAAGTGTTGCTGCAGAACAAAATTCTCCAAAGTGGGATGAGTGGCTCAAAGCTGCATGCACAGGCCTTGTCACATTGCCTTCATAGGGATTGCACCCTTTGAGCTACCACTGACAGTGAAGGTGCCGGCTCCTCCCAGTTCCAACAGTACAGCGCAGTATTAAACTTCTGGCCTTGGGACAGTATGGTGAATGGAAAAATGTGTGTCATGTAGGGTTAGTTTGTGTTTCTCTGCTTGACCATGTCACATCCAGTCACTTCTGAGAGGTCATACTCGTGGAGAAAGTAATTTTGTCTTCAGTTTGTTTCCTCATATCTTCCCTCCCATTTGTGGAAATAGCTTTTATTCTGCCAATATGACAATTCCCAGGAGACCAAAGGGGGCTCAGGGTTGCCAAATTTCAGTTGGATTCTATCTTTTCATCAAGCCCAGGAATTTTTTCTTGTCTTTAACCGGATAAAGGGATGTTTGCAGTGGGCTGAGACCTGGGGGCTTTATAATTAGGTTCTGGGTGATGGGTTATTAGTCTTTTTCTTTCTCACCAAGGAGAAGAGGAAATTTAACCAAGATAAAAGAAAAATTTCTCTCTTTACCAAAATACACGTTGCTCCACTTTCTTTATAAAATAATCACTGATTTATCTCCAGGTAAATTGCTTAACTTTCAGAAACTTCAAGCCTACTCCCACTAGCTATCTGGGTCTGTGCTTCTGCAGGGCAGAGGATGGCGGTACAGGGAAAGGCCCTTCATGCTTCCTTCCCTTGGGAAACCTCATCAGCCTTATCACTTCACCCTTGTGCATGTAATCTGGTCTGCTCTTGGGTCTGTAGCCCATCCACCATCTCCCATGCCAACTGTTGTCCACATGACAGCTCTGTGACTGTTCCAGCATTGGGATAGTGACTGCGTTGCATAGCTCAACTGCTACAGCTGCTATTGAGGTAGCATTGTCAACCTAAGTCACATCCCAAGTTTTCCAGGCATGACAGAACTGGGCATTGTCCAGATCCCTTTGCTTTGGGGTCAGATCCCTCAGCCCTGTCACTTATGAGAAGATTGGGTAGTTTGAGAACTACATAAAACATCTTTTAAACTCTCCTCTATAGAATATTGAGTTAAAGGCATAGAAAGAAGGAGGGGTTGTCTTGTGGCCCTTCTTGGTTTTACATGATTCCAGGGTGCCACAAGTACCATTTTAGCGGTTTCCTTTTTCATTTCTTAATATATTTTAGGCATCTTTCCATATTAGTACATTAAAAGCTAGCTACTCTTGGTAATATTGGGGATTGATCGAACCGAGAACCTTCACTCTGGGTTAAATCCCAGCACCTTTATTTTTAATTTTGAGACAGAGTATCACTAAGTCACTAATCTGGCCAGGCCATACTTGAATGTGGAATTCTTTTGCCTCAGCCTCCTAGAGTGCTGTGATTATAGGCATTCACCATCTTGCCTAAGTATGCTATGTTCTTTCTAATGGCAGGTCTGTGGTGGGGACATGCCTATGAAGCACTGCCCTTGTGATGGATATTTGGGTTACAGTATGCTAGAAGTACAAATGTTGAGTCAAAAGACTGGATTGTTTTTGCATTTTATTAGATAAATGCCATAGGCTTTTTTTACCTGTCCTTACCACCTTGATCCAGTATATCCCAGTTTCTTGGAGATGCTAAAAAAGAGATTCTGAGTTGCATTACAAACTTCATTTCAGCCCATAGCTTCCTCTTCAGTTGTCATTTCTCATGCTGGTTCAGAGCCAGAAATGCAGACGTGGTGACTAAAAAGTAAAATAGGTAAAGGATAGAAATTCTACAGAAAACCTGTTCAGCCTTTCAGAAAATAGGTATTTATGTTACTTTGTATTTGAGTAGAAACTGAAAAAAATATACAAATGTATTTTTTGAAGTAAAAATTTTCCCTCCACTCTGGTCACTGGTGTTTTTTTTGTTTGTTTGTTTGTTTTGTTTTTGTTTTTTTTTTCCGACGGGCAGAGGGTGGCGGGAGTGGGCGGTTGGTCCCAGGACTCAAACTCAATGACCCTTGTGCTTGCCAGGCAGGCACTGTGCCACTGAGCTATACCCCTGGTCCCACTCTAGTCACTCTTCACACTGCTCTTCCCACAGAAAAACACTGGGATTGTTGGTATCTTTCCAAAGACATTTTCTGTGTATACAGCAGGTACAAATATATAAATAGTCTTGTAAATTATAGCATGCTGTTTTGTACTGTAAAAAATCATACTGTTTTGAAGTTTCTCATTAGGTATGTAAATTGAGAAAGTACAGAAAAAAATCAAATTAACCCAACTACTTTGTTTTCTTTTAATGCAAAGATTTGATCAAGGTACTGTCAGCCCTTTGTGTTCAATATTCCATATCCATGGATTCAACCACATACCAAAAATATTTCAAGAAGTCATTCTGTGCTAAACATGTACAGCCTTTTTTGTCATTATCACCTAAACAATAGATTATAACTATTTAGCATTTACATTGCATTAGGTATTATAAGCAATACAGAAATGATGTGAAATATTCAAGAGGATGTGCAGAGGATATGCAAATATTCTATATAAGGGATTTAAGCATCCATAGGTTTTGGTATACCCAGAGTCCTTGAAAAAATCCATCAGGAATACCAAAGATGACCCTAGTTCTTTTACTAGGGGAACATAAATGCCACTTAACCATATCTCCTCTGAGTGACAGACCACTGAGGACTGGGTGAGGAAAGTTCTAGATTATTACCTGTCCATGTCCATCAATAAGACCTGGTAGAAATGCTGAAGGCCTGATTCTGTAGGGGGTAAAGAGGGGGCTTTTCACTGCCACTGGGACCCTTGGGGTCTGATTGTCAACTTCCAAGTCCTTTGTGGGGGTTGGTGGGGGAGAGGAATGCCTGGTGTCTGAGCAGCTAACTGCAAAGTCACTGGACTGTCCTAGCCAGCACAACACTGTGCTGACCAAGAAACTAGGTAAACTGCTTTGCTTCTACAGGGAGTGTATCCAGCTGAGCATTTCTTCCTTGTTCTTTTCACAGATGAGTGTGGGTCAGAGAGCCAAACTGACTATCTCCCCAGACTATGCCTATGGTGCCACTGGGCACCCCGGCATCATCCCACCACATGCCACTCTTGTCTTCGACGTGGAGCTTCTAAAACTGGAATGACAGGAGTGGCCTCCTCCCTTAGCTCCCTGTTCTTGGGTAAGGAAACAATGCTGAGGGGCCTTTGACTGCCTTTGCATCTCTCTTGTTATGCCCAGTGTTTGGTGGATAGAGACAAAAGAGAAAACCCATGAGGCTTACTTTTTCCCCTGCATCCTTCTCCTGTAGAACATCTTTTTTTTTTTTCTTCCAATCTTTTTTATTTTGAGACAGGGTCTTGCTTTGTAGTTCAGGTTGACCTTGAACTCACTGTGTGGTCCAGCTGGCCATGAACTCATGGCAGTCGTCCTGCCTCAGCCTCCTGAGTGCTGAGATTACAGATGTGTACCACCATGCCTGGCTAGGGCATCCTTTTAATGTACACCTCGAATATAAAAGTTGGTTACCCAGAGAAAAGTGATGGCATATGATCTAGAATAAACTCGTGAGGATGGCAGCTATTCAGATAAAGTGTTTTTATGTGTAACAATTACCTGAGTTGAAGGACTCTGGAAACATGGGCCACATGGCTAGTGTTGGTATTTTAGTTCTTTGGAAGACTTAATGACTTTTCTCTACTTCATGTTTCTAGATGCTAATAAGCAAAACATGTCTGATACAAATGTGTGGCTTGTGTGACTTTCTTAGCTGTACCATATTTGGTTACTGCCTGTTAGAAGGTAGGAGGGAGACATTACTGCCTTGGTCCACCTGCCTCAGGGAACAAGCCCAGGACACTCAAGGCCAGCTTGTTTTCAGTGAATGGAGTAGAAAGTGAGGCCAGAGGATGCTTGCGAAGTATAAAGGATTCACTCAGGTCACATAGTCCCGGGAAGGGACCTGGGGATCTAAATTGGCCTTCTTGTACAGCAAGTGAGGAAACAAACCCAGAGCGAAAACTCTTTCTCAGGGTCACATGCAGGCTGTAGCAAAAAGACTAGAGCCCATTTCCTGACTTACCCCTTCTATACTTATTTTTTTGGAAACCAAACAATATCCTATGGGGCATCCCCTTTTGTGTAGATATTAGAATCATTAAATGCACGAATGCTGTCATCTGCTTTCCAAATGGCCCAATTTTTCCTGTTCACTGCCTGCCTGCCCATAGAACCAGCAGGCTTCAGCCAGAGACTAAATGAGGACACTTTTGTTCAAGAGCTGCAGCAAGTGGCCAACCCAGTGGTGGCAATCAGACTTCTTAAGGGAGAGGCTCTTTTATTATTAGCAGTCTTTTCTCTCAGTAGCCTGAGATGTACATACTGGGGTAACACAAGACTGGCCAGGTTTGATAATTCTAGCTTCTTTGCTCATTATTCCTACCAGGAGAGAATTTTAGATAGTCTGTGTCTGCCTAGAGGTGTCCACCTCTTCCTCTTCTTAGAGATATAAGTTATTTGAACATAAATGCACACAAGGAGCCTTGGTGTTATCCTGTTTGGGAATATTTTCTGTAAGCCTTCTAGGTTGGAGGGATGAAAAAGGAGAGAGAGAAAAAGGGATGAGGACTATAAGTCATCTTGACCTAACCCTACCCTCTGCCAAACACCTCAGAGCTTCTTACAAAGATCTCAAAAAAAAAAAAAAAAAGGCAATCTCAGAGCAAAGCCTGAAGGCAGTTCAGAAAGTTGTAGGTTTGATTGAATGAATTAATAAGTTTTCCAGTCTATACACCATGACAAATAACAAGGCTGTGGTTCTCAGTCTGAATCCAGTGGGATAGCTCCTGATAGCACACTACTTTTTATATAAACATCTACCCTGATTGGGTATGGGATTTAGGCATTAAGATTTTTTCTGGCCCCTACATGATTCCTATATGTAGTCAACTTGGAGACTAGAGATAATGGGGAACTACACTGTCAGCAGCACTGGTCCATGTGTCCTGCTGTCCTCAGCAAGCTGCACTTAAACTTCAAGTCAAAAGAGCAAAACAAAATATGTGGACCAATTTAAGCAGGAAGAAGTTGGCTCACCTGGGAACCCAGTACCAGCCCATCTGGCTTTCTCCAGCTAGAAGAGAAATGGTGTAGCCCCAGCAAGACCTCTCAGCTGCTGGGTACAGGAGTTGGCATAGCAGATGCCATTGTAGCTGTCTTCACAAAGAACACGAAATTGCTGGAACTCACAGATTTTCTGTCCTCAACAGATCTGCTATGGAGGGATCCTGTGTCTCCAGATGCGTGCACATGAACCCATATGGAGCTTTTCCTGATATCCCACTACTCTTTGTATGAACATCTACCCCAACTGAATGTGTTCTGTCACTCAGCTTTGCTTCTGACACCTCCATTTCCTCTTTCCTTTCTCCTTGTATTTGTGTTTACCTGAACTATATGCCATAAACCTCAAGTTACTCATTTTGTTATTGTTTTTAGTTGAAGATTCAGTTTTGGATCTAGTTTCCAATTAAGTATATTGTGAAGTATTAACAGCACAAATGATGGGTTAACTTTAGAATAGTAATTGGTGTTGGGGGGGCGGGGTTTGCAAGAATCTTTATTTTATTTTTTTTGGATGAAATTTTTATCTATTATATATTAAACATTGTTGCTGCTGCGCTGCAAAGCCATAGCAGATTTGAGATGCTGTTGAGGGCTGAATTATTCTCCATTGTGAGAGATGTCCTTGAGTTAAAAGCCCTACCCAAAACTGAAGTGGGGAGGGGGAGAGCCTTAGCCTCTGCCAGCCCCAGCCACCTCCTCTGAAGCCTTCGCCTTTTGAAAGCAGGTCACTTTCACTGCGTGCGATGTTGGACACTACAGGTATCTGTCCCTGGGCCAGCAGGGACCTCTGATGCCTTCTTCATGACCTGGTTTCCCCCACCCATCCTGTGGTTTTTCTAATGGATTTTCAGGACTTTTGTAATCTCATAACTATCCAAGCTCCACTTCCTAAATTTTAAGAACTTTAATTGAAAGTTTAAATTGAAGGTGCTGTTTGTAGACTTATCACCCAGTGAAAGCCCTGCCATCATGACAAATCCTTGAGTGTTCTCTTAAGATAATGATGCTGGTCATCGCAGCTTCAGCATCCCATTTTTTGATTTTGGTTTTGGTTTTTGTTTTTTTAATGCTTGGCTCTCTCTGCTGATCTCAGAGTTTCCTGGCTTTTCTTCCCTCAGCTCCTTCTCACCCTTTGCTGTCCTGTGTAGTGATTTGGTGAGAGACACTGTTGCTTTGTTCCCCATTCTGCACACCCTCAGCACCACCCCGCCCCCCATACCACGTATGAGTTTCAAGTTTTATTATTGCAATAAAAGTGCTTTATGCTGGCTTTTCTCAGCTCTGTGTCATGGTGCTTACTTTCACATGCTTCTCCTGCCATTTGGTGCAGGGGGAAGAGATGGGGGAGGTAGCAATAGAGATAGTATCCAAAGTTGAATATTAGCAGAACTGCAGCAGTGAACATCCTTCCCCATTGGCCATGGTGGGTTGGGTGAGGAGGAGGGGGAGGTTTTGGCCATAGGTTCACAGCAAAAGGAACTGTCTGGAGGTCAGGCTGGGATACCCGGGAGTACCCTACCTCCTCCCCCATCATCACATGTCTTTAACTGAGTTCTGGATGGAACACTATGCTTGGTTCTTGGGTTACAAAGAAGAGAGATACATCCACCTCTCAAGGAAGTCACAGTGAAGTTGGAGAAATGTAGGAAGCAAACTGATGAATTAAAAAGGATAGATTTTGGTTTTAAATTGTTCCTCAGTGACGTGGTTTGGAAAGACTGCCATGTAGATAAGCTGAGTGATTACAGTACCTTTCCTGGTCCTTAGCCTGTACGTACCAGTGTCATTCTTCCCTTACTGAAAGGTATGTAAGCTAGCAAATTACTCTGACACTTGCAAAACTGCTCTGGTTGAAAGCCATTGATTTTAAATAGGTTATTTAAGGATTTGATAAATGACATTGTAAATTCTTCCTTTTGTTTTTAATTTATATTACTGGGTCATATCTTATTCCCTCCAAAGTTCTTTTTTAAAATCTGTCAAACTGATGAATTGTTTCAGTAAACACTATATTCTGTTACAAAAATATTGCTGTACCTGTTTCTTACATAAATATGTAGATACAAAATGATGGACAAATACTATTCTTTTTGTTGCATTTCATAGTAAATGGCAGGCATCACTACAATTCCTCCAATACATATCATAAACTAGTATACAGTATCATAAAGTAGTGTGCAGTGTTTGCACTTTTGCACCACTATCAAAATGTAGAACATCATTATCTTAGGAAAATTCTATTATTCTTTCCCCTAGGTAGTCATTGCAGCTCCACAGGCAGCAATTGTTTTGACTTTTTTTTTTTCCCTTCAGATTAGTATTGCCTCTTTGTTGTTGTTGGGAATTGAACCTACAGCCTTTGCACTGAGCTACAGCCTTAGCTCACTAAATTGTCCAAGCTGGTTTAGAACTTGCAGTCCTCCTGCCTCAGCCTCCCAGAGTGCTGGTATAACAGGCATGTGCCACCATGCCCACCTTAAAATTTAATTTAAATAGAATTCTAACACATACCTTTTGGCACTTGGTAGTCAGCATTGTACTTTCAGGCATACAGAGAAGTTGTTGGTTCTTACTGAACTTACTCAGAAACTCGAGATGAGGGTTGGAACCTGTGCAGGCAGAATAATGGCCTCAAGTGATGCCTACTTCCTAATCCCCAGTAGTACTGGTTTTTCAGATAAAACTGAACCCTGAGATAAAGAGAGATATCTTGAATTACCCAAGTGGAGCAAATGTAACAAGGGTCAGAGAGGGAGATATGAGGCTGGAAAAACATTTGAGGATGAAGTGCCACTGGCTTCGAAGATGGAAGAAGGGGTTACAAGGTAAGGAGTGCTGGCAACTTCTAGTTAAGGAGATGAATTCTCTAGGACTCCTGAAAGGAACAGAGCCCTGCTCTTATTTCTGGTCCCATGAGATGTTTTTTATACTTACGACTTCCAGAATTGCCGGTAATAAGTGACAGTCTTATAGCAGCAAACACAAATAGGAAACCAGTATATAAAACAGAATATTTTTAATATTGCACAGTAAGTCTCCAACTTAGCAATGAGTTCCCCTCCAGGAGAATGTTTGTAAATTGGATTTGTTTGTAATCCAGCATAGTCTTATACAGTACACCTGTGGATCTTAACACTGTACAACTGTGCATCTTAACACAGTACAGTACTTTACAGTACTTAACCGTACATTCATCACTCAAATGTTCGTAAGTCAGGGACTTAGTGTGTAGGAAAAACTACCCCCCAACAAATCCAATTTCACTGTCCTTCCCTTCTAGTTCTTGCCCTAGGCACTTAAAATTTCCACTTGTAATCACAGCATGGTAAAAATTTTGCATTTCTTACCTGCTTCCCCCACTTTTTTTAGTTTCGTGGAAAAAAAATCATAACAATAGTTAATATACTGTGTGTCAACATCAAAGTAATTACTCAGTATAGGATATAGACCAAAAAAAAGATTGCTACAAAGAAGAAACAAACAGGTAATAGCATAAAACTTCCTTTTCAGTGAAGCGAGAGAAGTTAGTAGTACAAATGACACAAATAAGCATCTATAATAAAATATTTTTGAACAGCAGAATAGGTAATTTGGGGAATTATTTGAACTTTATCTTGTTAAGGCTAATTGTTTAGAAAGTAAAATTATTGTTCATGAAAATACAAACATGTTAGAGATTTACTCATTAATGAGAGAAGCAGGTGTTTTCTTGGTTCAAACGAGAAGCTAAAAAGCAAATACCTACATCAGTCTGCTGGGGGAGAGGGGTATGTAGGTGAGGGCCCCAGGTTAAAGAATACACATATGCAAGACATCAGCAATAGAAAGCAGCATGGAGCAGAGCAGAGTTCGAGCATAAGAGCCGCCTGCATCTTTATTGTATAATTCTTACACAGATTGTTATCTCATATCTACATTCTTACATTCGTGTTTACCTGTGCTGTCATGGTTACATAACTATTCTATATCCCATTGTGCACCTGCACTAGACAAGCAGGGTCACATTCTCAGGTGTCCTTAGACCCCTGAGTTTTTGAAGCAGTCTTGAATAGTTCCCCATATCACACCCCCTCAAAGATCAGGGGTATATAAATGTAACAGTTTATATGTAACAGGTGTCTTGGTTACTTTTCTCTCCTTGCTGAGACAAACACCTGACACCCAAAATTAGGGAAGAAAAGGTTTATTTAGCTTATAGTTTCTGGAGATTTCAGTCCATAATCAGCTGGCTCCAAGGCAGGGTAGCATGGCACAGAGGCAATACTTCAAGGCAGCAGCCAGAGCAAAAGAGAGAAGCCTCTTTACCCTCAAATTGTACACAGCCACCCACCCCCCAAGGTGGGTGTAACACTCACAAAATGTCCTTGCCCTCCTTTGCACAGGATGAGGATATTTACAAAGTAAGAACCCTGGCTCCCTGCTGAGTCTCTCAGTTAAACTTCTAAACTGCTCAAGTTGACACAATGTACCAACCATAAGAACAGGGCACAAGTGTCCTTGTGCTGCAGTTAGCAAATCAAGAGCCACGTGGTTTTGCAAAACCACTGTTTTCATTTGAACAGTTTCATTCATAAGCAACATCAAAGCCTGGTGCATAACATTCAAGACCTGAGCCATATGTTGAACAAGGGCATCAACTTGCTATTCCTAGCAGTCTACCATTGTAATGCTTGGTCAAGGCATCTGTTAAGTCATTTCCTGGTGAGAGGAGGGGCTTGAACCACAGTACCCTAAATGGTCAGCTTTTTTGGCCATGTTCCCATACATCTTACCATAGGTTGGCACCCCACAAGGGACGGTGCCATCTGTCACTCCTGCGCTGCCCAAGCCAGCAGCCAGAGTGTCAGCCCCCTTCAGATGGCCCAACTGTCTGTGCACACATGTAGGGGTCCTTCTTCAGGCATCACAGGCCATCACACTGTCCACAACTCTGCCCATTGGCTTGACTTGCCTGTTCTAGTTCCAAACCAGGGTACTTCTGTGCTGGACTAAAGAGCAGTTGCTGTCCATTGCTAGACCCATCAGTATCCCAGGCATCAGCTGAAGGTCCCTCTTTCCCTTTTGCATAGGGACTAGGGGTCAAGTCCTGTAGTCCATCCACCTAGACAGTATTGCAGCTCCCAAACCACCAATTTATCAGTCTGATTACCTGCTTCTGGGTCCCTTCACTGCACATTCTATAGAACCTGTCTCATAGAGGAGGTGCTGGCTAAGCTAGCTATTTGGGACCTCTCCTGTGGCCTTAACTGCGTGTTATTACAGCTGTAGCAGCCAACTGGGCACTGTTTGACCCACCCGCTTTAATTGTTTTGCCAGTTCCTGCAGCTCTAAGGCTGTATAGGTCCTATACATTGTGTGCCAGGTAGAGGTAGGTGACCCTCCTGGGCTAGGGGTTCCTCTACCTCCATTTTCTGATGGATAGCGGCCTAGCATGCAAAACCAGGGGATTTTCCCAGGGTTTTTCTCTGACATGAGGACTTACACTTCTGGAGACGTTTCTGGAGTAAGAGTGCTTCCCATCCCTTGCAATATGAACTCTGCAGCAGCCAGCCATTGCTCAAGGTCCTCCTCTAGCTGCAGTAGCTGGTCTACTTGCCAGACAAGCCTCTCAATTTACATGGTTGACTAGAGTAAAGAACAGCCAAGCAACCTGCCTCCCCGTTTCACAGTGAGGGGGAAGAATTTGTCTATTGCTTCTAAAGCTAACAAGATATCCCTGGGCTCCAAATGCATTCCCAGTCTTCTGGGGCCTTCCAAGCTGCCAAGAAGGTGACTACAGGCAGCCATGGCAAGGCCAGGAATTGTTAAGTAGCCATTTCCCGGGGTTCTCCCTCACCTTCAGGGGCTGTTTCCACAGCCACCACAGGACCACTTACATCACTATTCTGTCTACTACACCAGTTGTCAGCCTGCTCAGGGGGCCCAAGGGAGATTTTTGCAGGTGAAGTACCCAGATTAAAGAATGCATATGTGCAAGACATCAGCAATAGCAGGCAGCATGGAGCAGAGCAGAGCTCAAGAGTGCAAGAGCACAACAGCTGCCTGCACCTTATATAATTCTTATCTCATATTTACATTCTTACATAGTGCTGTAACCAGGGCATGCATGTTTACCTGTTCTAAGTCATGGTTACATAACTGTACCCCCTGTGCACCTGCACTGGACAAGCAGGACACCCCTGAGCTTAAAGAAAGAAGTCTGAGTGATTCCCCACACCCAGTAAGAGTGCTGAAATTAATTTGCATAACAGATACAAACCTGGTAATATTGGCCAATATCCATAATAATCAGTTACATTCCAACAGTTACAATGTACATATCTGTGGATAAGAGTCTACTTTATCAGATTCCTTCAGTTTATGTAACTCAGCATAGCTCAGAAGCAATTAAGATGGAGACAAAGTGGGCTGGATACAGCACCTCTGAAGAGCAGGGATTGACTTATTTCAGAATCTTTCATGGTGTTTACTAATATCTTGTTGTTGGATACTTGGGTTATTTCCAATTCTTTGCTTTTATTAAAATGAATTTTAAAGCCAATATATCTTTGAACATGTAATCTTTTTCTCTTCTAACTGCCTTCTAGGGTAAAATACTAGAAGGAGAACTGTAGAGTCAGAAGAGATTTAATGTCTTCACTTGCATTGCCAAGTTGTTAGACCAGAGTTGTTTTTTAACTCCACCCTAAAAAACAACACCCACATCCAAACACAGAAAATGAGCCATTATTAACCAAGAATCTTCAATGTTCCGAAAGCCCTATGCTGCTACCTGAAGGTTCCCACCAAGGTTTATGTCTTGAAAACTTTGTCTTTGGTGTGGCAGTATTGAGAGCAGGGTGCAATGGGAGGTGTTTGAGTCATGGGCTCTTTGCTCTCATGAACAGATTAATACCATCACAGGAGTGAGTTTGTTATTGTTAAGATTGTGTTCATTATCAAAGGATTAGTTCTGTTCTCTCTTGCCCTCCTATCTTTGCCGTTCCATCTTCCTCCAGGGTGTCACTGCAGAAAGGGTCTTGCTAGATGCCAGCACCTTGATTTGCCTACCCTGTCTGTAGAACTGTGAGAAATAAATTTCTTCACATTGTAAGTTATCCAGTCTGTGGTGTTCTGTTAAAGCCAGACGAGTGGGACTCAGACACCATCCTGTTCTGCATCTCCCCTCATTTCACTGGAAGAATTAAATCTGTGGAGAACTGCCTGGCGTGGGCCAGTCAAGACCCTTTCCCAGGCCTTGGAAAGGACCCCGAGGCTTGGGGAGCCCAGAGCCCTTGAATGGATTTCTGTTAAGTGGGACCTAGTTGGAAGTGGTTTATGTTGCTTAGTGAATACATTTTCATTTCTTCTTTTACTTAGGAGAAGCATGACAGTTATATTCACAGACTAGGACTCAGGGAAACTTGTTTCTAATTCTGGTCCCTTCTGCTAAGGCTTAGACAACAAGTTATGCTGTGTGTCTAAGTGATCCCATTGGTTAAGTAGACCTGAAGTAGGAGTGGGGACTTAAGTGTTCAAAGTGATCTGTGAACTTTAAGATACTTCCCAACTCCAAAATGTTAATGATTTGAAATTTGATGACTTGTGTGAGAAACTTTCTGCCATGGCAGCCACACACCAGCACTTACCCACCCTACCCTGTGAAAGTGTGACTGCAAAAAAGCATTCCATTGACCCCCCCCCACTTGTTCCAGGAAATGGCTTGCCACAGAAAACTCTCCGCCCCTTCCTCTTTTGAAATGTTCCCAAATGGCTGCTTGACCTTTGCAGCTAATCAACGATGGCCAAATGTACTCAAAAACCAGTTAGTCTCCTGTGTCTCCATAGATCCTATCCTAATAGAACATTCACCAATGCAGCTCTGTTGGTATTTCCTCTTTGTATTTTATACAACAGTCTCTGACACCTTTGAACCCCTGCTGAAACTAGATGAGTACAGAAAGGTTTTCCTCGCTACAAGTTTATGTATGAATAAATAGACTTTGATGAATTGAGATTAATTCTGTCTTTGACACTTGGGATGTGGGTGAAAACTGTGCTGTTAACACACATCCTGAATAAATGTGGGTCACTTTGGTTGACAACTTTTTGACTGCATTTGTTTCTTAAAGAACCATTGAGAAGTCAGTATAGGGATTCTCATTCAGACTAATTATATTCAGTGAATTAATGAAGGACAGCTGACATCAAAAATGGATTAAAATTAAAATGCCAAGGGCAGCACTCCCAGGGCTTCTGCCCAGAGTGTGCAATGAGTTCATCCAAGTTCCCTGAGTTCCTGGCGTGCATCAGGCAACTTTGTTACAGACCCAGCAGAGGCAGGGCTTGCTGTGGCAGCTGCCCTGTATGGCACTCAGGAAAACAGCTGTCAGCTTTTGTTAGAAAGGTAGAAATGCGTGCCAGGGGCTATGTTGGCAGGACCTGGTATATCGGATCTGTCTGCTAATAACTGCTGTAATTTTTCCTGTTTTAACATTAATTTGTATATTTATCAAATCAATCCATGCCTAAGATTTAGGAAAATAAATTCATTTAATCACAGTATATTTATGATTATGTTATTCCTGTAATCCATACTATTCTAGGTGGTAAGAGTGAATATAAGATGAGACAGAGAAAAGCACTGCCAGCAAGGACTTTACATTCTGGTAAAAAAGACCAAAAACAGATGAATAAATAATGTCAGGTATCCAAGTTCAATAGCACTGAAGAGCATGATGAAACCAAGTGAAGACCTGGAGCAGAATGGTTGTAGGCTATTGGAATAGCAAATGCAGAAGTCCGAGGAGTAGTACTGGGAAGCTGGACAGCAGCAAGACCAGTAGAGGTGGAACAAAAATAGGAGGGACAGAGTTGGGTGGGGCCAGGTAAAGCAGCTTTACATTACAGGTATAGTCACATGACGATGCCATAGGTGCATTTCAACAAGGGACTGGTATCTGTTTATAAAGGTCTCTGGAAACTGGAAAATTGGGTGAAAGCTAGTCTGCCAAAGTGGCCTCCAGTGATTCCTGCACAGCCCTTGAATCTATGGTGGCCGTGTGCTTGCTCTGACCATGGGAGGCAGTGGAAGGCTGTTGTGGGACTTCCAAGCCCAGGCTTAAGAAGATCACCAGCTCCCACTGTCTTTCAAAACTCTAGCTCCAGGCCCAGCCTATGCAGAGACCACACATAGGAAACTTGAGACTTAATCTCCCAGCTGAGGTCTCCACCAATCAGTAGCATCAACTGCCAGCCAGCTGGTGGAGCCCCCATGGGCACTGTGCCAGTTGAGCCCACAGGTGTCCACAGCCCAGCAATATCACATGGACAGAGGAACTGCTCCACCTAGCTCAGCAAAACCACAGCATTGTGAGGCCAAATAATTTGGTTCTGAAGTCATTTATTTAACAGCAATAGTTATTTGAAAGCAGGAGACCTGTGAACCACCTGGGATCAAGACCAGAGATAACAGAGCCATTGACAGATGGTAAAAGTAACACTAGTGAGTGGTCAGATTCAAGGAACACAGTATCAGTGCAACTTTCAGGTTGGAAGGTGATTGAAAATCTGTAGAAAGGCAGCAGTTCCTTGCCTAGCCCCTCCTCACTTCAGACCACTCATTAGAGACAACTACTTTAAATTTAGCTCTCTGTTTTGACACCCACCACCATACTGCACTAGTTTATACTATTATTTTTTCTCTTACTTGCTTTTTGAGGAAAAAAATTAAAATACATCCTCAAGCGGAAAAGTCCTTAATCAAGAAGCAAAACCAAAAAGACATAAAGGAAATTATTTATTCAAAAATAAATCAATTTGACCACCTAAAAAAACACATTTAATAAACAAAAGGTGAACCTTGTATTCTAGCCATGATGACCTTCACATGAAAACATGCCTCTCACAAAGGATGTCCTTCATCCCTTTTGAGAAGAGAAGGGGAAAAAGAAGAAACACCTGGTGCAGAGCCCCAATTCCTCCTCTGTGGGTGTGAAATGTCTGGGAGGCAACAGACTTGAGGCACACATAGTGGTTCTGTATGCTGGCTGATTCACAGTGCTCTGCCAGCCTACAGAAGGAAAAACAAGGCTTCCAGAAAGATGTTATTTCAGGAAGAAGCAGCACAAAAAACACCTTGAATCAAGATGAGTTGGAAACCATTCCATTAAACACATTTTGGATTTGAAAAAAGATGAAGCATAATGAAAATATTTGCAAAATACAACAAAAATTTCATACCTTAAATATATAAACAATTCTAAAGTTTAAAAAAAACTAATAGAAAATACCATTAAATTGCTCTTAAGGGCTTCACAATGAACACAGCTGTGTCTTGTTAAACCAGCTTTAGCCATCTCCTGCAACCAACAGATATGCCCATGGCAGGCTCAAAGTTCCAAGAAGGTAAAAGGGGACATTTTGAGGACTTTTAAAACTGCAAAACTCACACAATGTGACTTCTTCTATATTCTCTCAATCAAAAAAGTCACAAGGCCAGCCCAGTTTCAAAGGGTAAAGAAAAAGATCCCTGTCACACTGGTATAGCAAAGTCACATTGCAAAGTGTTGTGGATACAGGGAAGTGTGGTTCATCAGGGCCATTATTATAACACTACCCCATGGCATCTAAAACTGCTTTTCCTCTTCCTTCATGATTGATAGTTTGGTGGTAATATCATTCTAATTATCATTAATAATTACTTTCCCTAAGAATGAAGGCATTACCACATTGTGTATGCCCCAGTGTTGTTGAGAGGGGTAATGCCATCATGATTTCTGTTCCTTCATGTGTGATCTTTCTTATTCCTAATCTTTCAGAGTCTGATGTTTATCTACGGTATGATGAAGTTTCACAATCTGGCCTTGCATGAGTCTTTGTTTTCTTTTTATCTCCTCCTCTGAATTTTTAATTAATTATTGATTGATTGATTTTTGAAAAAACATCAGACATTCAAAAGTTGATTTTATTCTAGAAATATGTCCTTTAGTTTGGAAGTTTTCTTATACTGTTTCCTTGATAGAATTTTATACAAGTCTGTTTTCTCACAAAAAGAATAGTGGCATTATTTTACATTTTTAAAAGTCTGTTTAATGCCTGGTTTAACCGAATACAAATAAATTCTTACATCTACTTCTACAGTCTGTTACAGTATGTTGCAATGTTTGAAGGATGTGAAGAAATTATGACTCAGCACATTTGAAGGAAACTTGTGTCTAAACAGATAGCAGTAAAGAACTCTATATAACCAGAAACATCTAACACCTGTGTCTCTTAGGACTTTGCTAGATGGAAAATAGTCATCTTTTCTGGAAAGAAGGTATTCAGACTTGCAGTGGTCGGAAAAAAAAGTGACTTTGTTTCCTTGTATAACCATGCAGCAATTCATTTGTTATGTTTTAAGAATAGAAGTTTGTGAGGAAGACTGGCAGGGAAATCATCTTTCCAGCTTGTAAACTTAATGTATCCAGAGAGAATGTACAATATCATATCAACCCTTGGGTGATTTGACAGTTAGCATCACAAGACAAGTCAGCTTCCCCGAGTAACATTCTTTTACAGCCAGGGTACAGGTTCATGGGTTGGAACAGTGGTGATGAACCTGTGGCATTTGTGCTGCAGCCAGCTATTTGTTATCACTGAAAACTCTGAAAGGTTCACCATCACTGAACTGGAAGAAGACAAACCCTAGAGAAACTCAGATGTGGGTAAGACTGTGCAGTGAGGTGGTGCTCAATTCATCAGAGGGCACCAATGGTCAGTATGGGGAGAAAGGGTAAAAATCATGCAGGACTCTGATAGAGCGGTTCAAGTGAAGGAGACTGTAATCCATGAATCGTAGTAGACGGATCATCAAAGGAGATGGATCGTCTTGCTGTGTTTAGTTTCCCGTAATTCTGTTACTAACTGTAGGACATTAACAGAAATATAAGACCGAAGTTACAAATCCCTAAAATTACCTAGCAAGAGAATGGCTTTTTTAAAAATGTACTTTGGTCTGAGCATGCAATTAATCAGTATGTGACAGCAGATGAATTCAGATTAAATACAAAAGAAATCATCCTTTTATTCTGGAATACTGTCCAAACCATACAGTGAAGTCCTAAGTGGTACATCAAAATGTTCTTCACAACAGAAGTGGCAGCAACGATGTTGGCGAGCAGTACTGTGGGCAGTAGGCTCCTGGAGTCTGTCAGGCAAGAGCAAACCATGGAAGGTAGCATCAAAATATAATGGAATACTACTCAGCAATAAAAAGGAATGAACTAGTGATATGCCAGCAGTATGAATGAATCTCACAGATGTGATACTGAATAAAAGAGTCAACTTACAAATAGTATACTCTGCATTATTTTTTTTTATGTGAAACTCTAGAAAAGACGAGTCTAATATGTAGTAATGGATCAGTGGTTGTCTGGAGCTTGGGAAAGAGGAACTGACTAGGAGGAAGAAAAAAACCTTTTAGAGTGACATAAATGTTCTCTATCTTGATTGTGGTTATAGGTACACGTGTGTAACACTGTTAAAACTCATGGAAACATACTTTAAATGGATATACAGTGGTACCTTGATTCACAAATTTAATTTGTTCCATGATTCTGGAAAAGATGGCCACATTAATATTTGTGCAAGAAAGATGGCTGTGGTGTTTATTGCTCAGTGCAGTTTGAAAAGAGAAACAAAATTTTGCTGAATGCTTTTGTTTGTAAACCGAACTGTTCTCAAACGTGAACAAGGCATTCATGAACACAGGTACCACTGTATTGTATCCCATATAAATTATACTGTGGGATGTTGATTTTTTTTTAATGAGGTTTCCAGGTTAGGGGTGTAGCTTGGTGGTAAAAAGTCGTTGCCTAGTATGTGTGAGGCCTTGGGTTCTATCCCTAGCATTGAGAAAAAAGAAGAAGAGGAAGAGGAAGAAGAGGGAGAGGAAGAGGAAGTAAAAGAAGGAAGAGGGGGGTTCCATTTCTAGAAAAGACAAGAGTGAGTGGATTACATCCTATTCTCTTACTACATACCTGCAATAACTTAAAACTCTGAACCAAGGCATAAAACACTACAGAAAACTGACAGTTGAAGAAAAGAAGGTGATGAGGCAGAAGTCACAGGGCCCTATTTGTACCTCCTGTTTATCTCAGCTTAGAGGAACACATAACTCAGAAGCAACCAAGGACAAATAAAGTCCCAAGGAAAAATATGTTCAGTCAGAGCAAAATCCACAGAACTTTACAGAACAGAGCATGAAGCTTAATGTTTGCAAAGTCTGAAGAGGACAGCAATAAAACACAAGCCTTTTGACTACTTGCTCTGCTGTAGGCAAACACTATAAAGCCCCAGCTCTCCATCTCTCCAACAGGGTCTGCTGAGACTGGTGTGCAGTTCTGTCAGCTATCTCTGCCATGCACCAATATGAGAGTATCCCACCCCTCATCAACAGTGACATGGGGACTGACATGAAATTCTGTCAAGGAGCCTACCCAGCACTATACAATCAGAAGTAACAGCTCTCTTCTATCCCTCCTCCTCCCCATGGGTTGCTGTCCTAGTCACTGTCCTCATCACAGGTACGATACCCAGCATCTACAACTCAAAGGACAGGTTTATTTTGCCTCATATTTTGTAGAAGTTTCAGTCCATAGCCCACTGGCTCCAAGACAGGACAGCATGACAGAGGCATAGCAGAAGAAAAGGCACACATGTCATAGGAGCCAGAAAACAGTTAAAGGAAGAGCTAGAAAAATACACCCTTTCAGGTCGTGCCCACAATGACCCACCTCTTCTGACCAAAACTCACCTTCTAATAGCAAGCCAACTATACTTTACTCATAATCTAATCACCTTTCAAAACCCCCATTTTGAGTACATGAGGCTTTGGTGGGACATCTAGATATAAATCATAACAGATGCTGTGGAGACTGGGGATTAGAGTCCTACTGACTATACCTGCCCTATATGCAGCAAAGGTGACAAAGAGGCAGCATCAATTCCTTTGTAGCTACAGAGAATTTTAAATTATAATGATATTCAAACTCACTGAGCACAAAAGTGAGCTACAGCATGCATTCTGATCATAAGCAGGTTAACATAGAAGATTTAAAAAGGAATCAGAGTCTTCCTTATAAAACCCAAAAAGTCCAGACACAATTGAATGTTGTTATATCAACATCAGGAAAAGTCAACTAGGCTGAGAAAAGGCAATTTATGCCAACAATGAGACGACACAGATGTTAGGACTGACTGACAAGAATTTTTAAAGTACTTATCACTGCTTAAAAAACTGCAAAACAAGCACCTATGAACACTCTCAAATGGTAGAAAAATAAAAAGTCTCTGTAAAGAGGTAGATAATATTTTAAAAATTGGAAATTTTAGAACTGAAATTTGTAACAAAAATAAACTCATTGAATAGGCACAATGGCAGAATGGAGATGACAGAATAAAAAAGCAGCAGAACTCTCAGCTAAACCAACAACAGTTATACAATTTAAAGAGAAACAATAGATTTTTAAAAGATGACTAGGACCTCAGGAACCTAGGATAATGCCAAAAGATCTGACTTTTACATTCTAGGAGTGCTAGAAGGGAAGGAGAAAGTACATTGCAGAAAATATACTTAATAAAATAATAGCTGAGAACACCCCAAATTTGGTGACAGACACAAAATTTAAGAAGTTAAGCATACCTCAAACCAAGAAGACATTACAACCCTAAAAGAGTATGCACTAAGTAACAGAGTTACAAAATACAGGAAGCAAAGACTGACAGAATTAAAAGGAGCAACAAGTGAATTCATAATTACAGTTGTGGGTATTAACATCTTCTATCACTTACTGACAAAACCACTGGACATAAAATCATCAAGACACAGAAGAAATTAACACCATAAAGATATAAATGACATTTATACCAACTCGCCACAATGAAAGTAATCATGCATACTGTCAACATGTACTGATAAAAACAAATTTTATGACATTCATAGAACGTTCCACCCAGCAGAGGCAGAATACACGTTTTTTAGGGTATATGGAATATTCACCAAGATAGACCATATATTGGGGCATGAAACAAACCTCAGTAAATTTAAAATAAATGAAACAATAAATATGTTTTTAACCAAGCATGGTGGTACATGCCTATAATCTCAGCTACTTAAGAGAAAAATAAAGGTGAAAGAAAAAAGAAATATGCCTTTGATCCAAGATGACAGAATGAAATTATGTATTTCTCAGTCACATGAGGCACATTACAGGAATGCAAGGTTGGTTTAATATTTGAAAAAAAAATCAATCAGCCATATTAACAGTATAAAAGGTGTTATCAGAGAAAGAAGATGCACCTTTCCTGTGTGCCAGTGGTAACTGTGGGCCAGGAGGAGAAACAGGAAGTGCCCTTCCCCTGAGCTAGCTGGCCCTTGGGCTGAGAGACAAGAAGGCCCCCACCCTCACCAAGCAACTGGCTAACTCAGAGGAACACAAACCAAGTTGACAGCAACTGAGGTACAAAAACAACTTAATGCTTATATTGTTGGATTGACTTTACAGTCCTGGGACCAGTAGTCTGAGCATCTATTTACAGGGTAATGATATGCAGTATAGCAACTATGGGAAATTCTCTTCTGTCTTGTTTTTGAAATCCAATAATGTTCTCACTGTTTTGTTTTGCTTACTTTTATGGTTTTGTTTCATTCAATGTTTCATTTTGGTTGGTTTTGTTCTGTTTTGATTTTATTGTGTCTGACGGTGTGGGCAGAAATTTTGAGGATAGCAGGTGGCGTTATGGTGGCAATGGTTGATTTCTTATCCTGTCTGCCCCCCATCCCAGCACCAGGGATCAAACTCACATTCTCACACTTGTCAGGCAGGCATGTATGCCACTGAGCTAAATCCCCAGCCCTTGTCTTTTTGAGACAGGGTCTGGCTATGCCGTTCAGGCTGGCCTTGAGCTCACTTTGTAGCCCAGGCTGGTGTTGAACTTGCAAAGATCCTGTCTCAGCCTCCCGAGTGCTGGGATTACAGGCATGTGCCACCATGCCCGGCTTTATTTCCTGTTTTGAGGTTCTGTGTCACTTTTGCTGTTCTGTTTTGATTGGCTTTGTTCAGTTTGGTTTGGCTTTGTTTGGTTTGGTTTGGTTTGGTTTGGTTTGGCTCTCTTTAAAATAAAAAAAAATGCATTAGCAATATCAATGAGGCAGAAAAACTGTGACAAAATTTGACACCTTTGTGTGATGAAAATGCTTCAGTAAATCAGGAAGAGAACTTTCTCAAACTGATAAAGAGCATCTAAAAAACTAAGAATCAAAGAGTTTCTACTCTAATATATAAAGAGCTTGCAAGGCTTCACATCACTCCTGTCCTCACAAAAGGTCATGCTGTACACACTGAAAATCATAACTTTTCTTCACTCTGTTCGAGAATCGAGGTCACAGAATAAACCATTATCCCAAAAACCGGAAAGGTAGGTGAATGCAAAGTACAGATCAGCTCACCTGAAACAGAAGCCAAGCCAGTCCCTGGAAGGAACATGCGAATCGTAGCTACAGTGAGCCACTGGTGATTGACTGTGTACTAGATTGAGAGTTTCTCTTGTCTCCCAGTCTCGAGCCCCCACACTTTTGTTGATTTTACCTCTGGGAACCTTACCAAAGTAAAAATATCAGAGAAACATCTCATGGAAGTCAAGGGAAGAAAAAAATCACAGTTTTAAACTAAGCCAAGCATGTTCTCAACAAGAACGGCCTATCCAGCAAAGGAAAAGCCTTCACTCTTGCCTTATTCAAATTGGGGGCCCTGATTTCAATCCCCAACATTGGAAAAAGGAAAAAAGAAACTTTAAAAGTGAGGGAAAAATAAAGGATTCCTGAGACAAACAAAATGGGAAAGGATTAAAAAAAAAATCTGAAAGAATTTGTGGCCAGTATCTCTGCCTTGGAAGAAATGTTCAGTGTTCTTCAGAGGAAGGAAACTGACTAGAAACACCAGTGTATGAAAAGGAAAAACATCAAAGAATCAATGAAGGTTAAAAAAAAATACATATGTGTATATATATACATATACATATGTATATATATGTGTTTGTTTTTAATTTGGTCCATGTACATCCCCAGTCCTTTTATATCTTATTTTGGCACAGGCTCTTGCTAATTTGATATGAGCGTGTTTTTTTTTTTGTGGCACCAGGAATTGAACTCAGGACCTCACACTTGCCAGGCAAGCACTTAGGCCACTGAGTTAGCTCCCCAGCCCTTGTCTTTTTGAGACAGGGTCTCACTATGCCATTCAGGCTGGCCTTGAGCTTACTTTGTAGCCCAGGCTGGTCTCGAACTCACAACGATCCTCCTGTCTCAACCTCCTGAGTGCTGGGGTTACAGGCATGAGCCACCACACCCGGCTCTGTGATCCTCTTTTTTGAGAAAAAAATTAATGTGATTTAAAAATATTAATTCATTACTTTTTGCATTATAAAATTGTGTTCACATACTTAGTTTCACTGGCACAATATGTGAAATCCCGTAAAAGAAAACTTTCACTGTCTGCATTTCTTTTCTTTTCTTTTCTTTTTTTTTTTTTTTTTTTTTTTTTTTTTTTTTTCGTACCAGGGATCAAACTCACAGCCTGTGCTTGTCAGACAGGCACTTGTGCCACTGAGCTATATCCCCAGCCTCCATGTCTGCATTTCTTTTCTGGTCATTTCTGTTATTCATTTCATTTCATAATTATCTGTGGAAATAATTATGTTGTAGAGAGAAGAGTGCAATAAGAAAATTACCTGCCCTGACTTCATGCCCATGCTGCCCTCACCTGAAACTCCACATGGACCCCATGAGGTGGGCTTCTGTAGTCCATTTTGCAGGTGAAGAAACTGAAGCCCAGTAAAAGGAGAAAATGAACTAAAGACTACACAGCTAAAAAATGGTAGTAGTAGAATGCAAACACAAGGTCTTCCTGACTCTAAACTCCACACATGAAGTGCCAAGTGAGTGTTGCAAACCCTACCATGAAGCATGTAGATGTGGCCTGGGTGGCTACTGGGGCCTTCTTGGATCCATCAAGTGCTGGGGTGCAGTCTATAAGGAAGGGCACTGAAGAAGTATGAGGACCATGTGAGAAGTCAGGGAATGGAGCTTTTAGCCTGAGCCCTGTCACTCACTGGCTGTATGTCCTTGGGCAATCTTCCTGGACTTTAAAGTCCCCTTCTGGAGTTCCTAATTCCAGAAGTTATATGGAAGAAGGTACTAATGAAGTTACATTATTCTCATTTATAGATGTGGCAACTGAGAAACAGCAGTGACATTACTTAAGGTCACATCTCTGTTCTGCTTGACTCTGTGACTATCCCCCAAGAAATGATTACTATATTCCTAATTTGTTCTGTGTCTCCTACTACCCCAACTTAAGATTTCTGGAATAAGGATGTGTGCTAGGACTGATGTCTGAAAAACATGCCAGCTATCAGGTGGAGGATGAGTTAGGCAGTGTCACTGTCTGCTGTCCTATTTGGGTGGCTGTGATTAAGCCCTGTGTAGTTTTACTGGATTACATCCCTTGTTATCACTTAAAATGACTTCTCAAATGATGCCACATGGACAAAAGGTTAACCACTATACAGAAGAATGACTGTCACTAGGCAGGTAATACAATTAGGAGAAAAATATGCCAAAATAAGTTTAGACACCAGATGTCAAAAACTTTGACCATATCACTGAAGAGGACAGTAATCTACAATTTTATTAACAGCAGTGAACTTCTGCCAGTTTTTGGTGTTTTGTTTGTTTTGTACCAGGGATCGAACTGTTGACCTCACACTTACTAGGCAAGCACTTGAGCCACTGAGCTAAATCCCCAGCTTCTGCCAGATTTTTAAAGGACACATTTGAAACTGTTAAAAAAAACCAAAATGTTAGGCAGACATGGCCGTCCCAGCACTCTAGAAGGGTGAAGTAGATGAATCATAAGTTTGAACCCAACCTTGGCAACTTGTGGAGACATTTGTCTCAAAAAAGAGGGTAAGAGGGCTGTAGCTCAGTGTTAAGGATGTGGGTTTGATCCCCAGTATTGCAAAACAAAACAAAAAACAAGTAGATTTGATTTTTTTTTTAAAATAAGCTTGCAATTGATGGTGTCATAGACTGAAGAAAATTCAACATAACAGGATTCTTCTGTTTGTGAGCAACAGAAAGCTCACTTCAGACTGGCTCCGTGAAAAGGCACCTGATTGGTTCCTACACCTGAGTATCCTAAGGGCCAAGGCAGCTTCATGCACAGAGGGGACTCAGGGGTGAAGCTGCCTCATAGCCCAGAGCCCCACCCCCACCTGCTCGGCAGCAGCTCCCCTGCCAGTGGAGGCAGAATGGTGACCAGCGGCTCCAACTTCAGTTCCTCTCAGGTAAAGCTTCCAAGGCTTTTCTGCCATTTGGCAGCCTTAAGCCTCATACCTTTGGTTGTGCAGGTCACATGACCTGTACCCTTCCCAGATCTGGGGGATGCAGTGCAGGGGTTTATAAGCCTTGTCTCTCTGTACCCTTTGAGCCAGAGGTAGAGGGGATGCCTCCCTAAAGGGAAATTGGGGCCAGATGCCTAACAAGGGGAAATGGATGCTGAGTGATTTAAATAGGTATCTTTGAAAGATAATTACATAAATAACAATAGTTGGGGTTTAGGATCACTACTTGGCAGCTCAGGTGACCAGAGAGGACAGGTATCCCTGTTAGCCCACCTATGAGAGTGAAACAAGCTCAGAGGTTCCAGATGTGCCAGGGACTGGAAGTGGAGGCTACAGATGAGGAATGGCCTGGCCAGGGGTGGCACTGCAGGAAGGCGATCTCAAAGTGCTGTTTGCACAGTAAATACGTTTTTAAAAATCTAGATGTGTAGGGAATACAGCCCAGTGGCACAAGCACTTGCCTGGCAAGTGCAAGGTCCTGAGTTCGATTCCCAGTGCCAGAAATCTAGATGTGTGTATCTGGGTGGCAGAGGGGCTTTGGATGGAGATTTAAGAAAGGTTTAAGTTGCCCCCTAGTTCAAACCTTGGTGCCACCACCGTTATCACCTGTTAAAACTAGAGGAGCCACATTCTAATTCAGGCTTTGGTGGAAACCCTGGCCCCTCAGAAGTGGGGAGAAAGATGGGATGGGCGGGATCCACCTTCTAGGTCTTTTCTACAGGCACCTACAGGTAGCACATTAAACAAGGATGTTATGGACTACAGAAATTTGTCATTAATAGAGTAGGCAAAAAAGGGAACTTATGAGAAGGTATATATAGCATTTATACATAAATGTATAATAATATATTATAACCCTATGGACTCTTTTTGCAGTGACAAGGGATTTAAGAAAGATGCTTTTCTTCTTTGGTGTCACCTGAGCTGCCAGGTAAGTGAACCAGGACCTTTCTGAACCCCAAATTGTTATCATATACATTATTAATATTGTATTTGTGTATGTTTATCTTCCAAATAAATACATATAATCTACTGTAATTAAGAACATAGGATCTGGAGTTGGACTACTTGAGCTCAAATCTTGCCCTGGCTTCTTGAGCTTTTTACTTAAACTGTGCCTTGATTTCTTCATCTTTAAAATGGGGCTTAATAGGAGTAAGGTGAGGATTCTGAGATGATCCTTCTTTTAATATGGGTCCTGGCATGTAAGAGCTCAAAAATGCTGGTGGTTTCTTTCACAATCTCCGCGTTTCCCAGCCAGCTCAGCCCCCAACCCCTGGCTCAGAAACCTGAGTCCCTGATCCGGCCCATTGTTCCTGCTTTCCGGTGGCGGCCCTTCTGGGCGCCAGGAGGAGCTGACAGCCGCTGCCAGGAAAATGCGCCGGTGCTCTCCTCCCGGGAGCACGCCCACGTAGGCGTGGTGAGCACCCGACTGAGATTCCCGGGTCTGAGCCCTACTCGCCTGTTTCCTCACTGGAAGACAGAGAACTGCAAAGAACCTTCTCATCAGGCCCAACTGGGGCCGAGATGCTGGATGCAGCACGTCTGTCCTCAGTTTTGGTCCCCTGGGGGCTCGCTTTCGAAATGCTGCTTCCTGCCAGAGCCCAAGGGCAATACAGCCCAAGTATCGGGCTGAGCAGACTTCTCAGATCTTGGGCCCTTTTCCTAGCCAGCCCCAGACTGCCCCCAGTACAAGGCCAAAGTGGATGAAAGGGCTGGGCAACTTGCCCAGGCTGGCAGCTGAAGGCGACCAGGCTTTGGAGTCCTTGGATCCTGGCTCTGCTACCAAATTGCTGTCTGACCTGGGGCAAAGCCCTGCCCGTCTTGGAGCCCCAGTTTCCCTCCTCGAAAGGCTGTGGGATGGGAAGTGTGGCTTTTCACCTTGGCTGTGCCACTGGCTGGCTGGGGTTACTATGAGAAAGTTATTTATTCCCTCTCGGGCTCATATTGTCTAATCTACTCACCAGATTAATAATACAGCTTCTGATCATTGGAATGTTTCTTTCTCATCTGTCTGCTGCGCTCTACCTCCTTTTCTCAGCACTGAAGAGAAACTATACCAGAGGATTGGGGCTGGCAGTTTGAAGCTTTCTGAAGAATAAATCCAGGTCTTGGTGCTGAGCAGAAGGAAGGCTTCTGCTGTGCTTTTTCCCCCATCCCAGCCTTGGGGAAGCAGAGGGCCTGTGTCCACAGGTTAGTTTGACATGACATGGGTGACACAAGCCATGTGTCCTAGTGTCTGTTGTACGGAAGTGAGGCTCCTGTCAACAGAGGGGGCTCACATCACAGTGAGGCAGCAGCTTCAGAGGCTTCCAGAAAACTCTCCTGCTTGCCTTCGCTGTTCTAGGGACTTGCTCTAGAGGCCACTGCTTTGCTCAGCGCCCCTCTGTCATACAGCCTTCCCTCTGTTCCCCTCTGTTTTTGGTCCTCCATCTTGTACAGTGCCATAGAAGCCCCCAAATCTGTTTGGATGGGGGAAGGTATGAGGGGCTTGGAAGCCCCCACTTTTATCAACTCCCCCTAAACTGTTCCTGATCATCACCTCAAAGAAATTTTAGGAGCCTGTTGTTTCTCAAGCATGTAATCTTACAACATGTGCCCTCAAACCTGACTGCCCTTTCCCAAGTCCCTCTTTGCCAGGCTCCTGTTCTCAAACTTGCCTACCCATACTCAGCAAAGGGCTCAGAGGATACTGTAAAGTAGCGCCTTCCACATAAGACTGCTGTGAGTAGAAAAGCAGTTTTCTCATCAGTTTTCATGTACTTCTGTTAATCTTCACTTAATCCCACAGGGTAAGAATTACTACCCCTATTTTACAACAGTGGAAATCCAAGCTCCTGGCTGATGTAACAAAATACCTTAGACTGGGTGGGATGTGAACAACAGAATGTATTACTACAGTGCTCAGGGCTAGGAAGTCCTTGATAGAGAGCTTTCTGCTGTGTCTTGGGCCTCCTCACAGGGCAGAAGGGCATGAAAGCTCCCCAGGTCTCTTTCACAGGGATCCACCCTCATGACTTTATCACCTCCCCCAAATTTCCCTTTTTCATACTACCACATGGCAGACTAGGTTTCAACATCTGAATTTTCAAGGAACATCAACACTCGGGCCATAGCAGATGAGATGGTGAGACAGCTGGATCAGCCCCACACTCTGAAATGTCCAGTGTCTTTTTCTTCAGCTCCCTCAGTCCTCACCGATGTCTCAGAGAGGTTCAGGGCAGCCTTCTCCCTCACCAAACATTTACTCTCCCTGCCCTTTACAGGTGATTAGTGACTCTTGGCAGATACACAGGAACCGAATCCTGGGGTCATCATTGGTACCATTTTCTATGTATTTCCCACACTGGATTCTAGGCATGTGGTAGAGTGCCACTTCCCTCCCCCTTTGTGATGGGTGACCTGGTCAGTGAGAAGTGACATTTGACAACTGGGGCTACAGCACTTAATTGCCAGATGGAGGCCCCTTCCCCTCTGCCGTGCTGCTAACAGCTTCTAAGATGGTGGCTGCTCCACCAGCCTAGAGCTTAGAGGAGACATGGAGATCCCTGCCAACCCTTGGTGGATATTATGGTTTGGATCTCAGATATCCCCCAAAAGGCTCAGGTGTTCAGAGATGAGGCTCTGGAAGGTGATCGGATCATGTGGGCTCTGACCTCAACACTATGAATGAGTCATGGCTCAGGGCACAATTATATGACACAGATCACTGGGGTTAGGCTTTGAGGGTTATATTTTGACCTTAACTTCTTTCTTGTCCCCCCACCTCTCTGCTTCCTGTTTTTCACGAAGTCAGCATATTTCTTCTGCCATGTCCTTCTACCATGTTTCTGCCTTACCACATGCCTAAAAGCAAGGGAGCTACTAGCTGATCATGGACTGAAACAAAATAAATGCAAAATAAATTCTGTCCTTTCTTATTCTCATATATTTTGTCAGTGACAAAGAGCTGACTAACGCAGTAGACCTATGTGTAGAAATAAGATTTATGTTAAGAGTCAGTAAGATCTCAGGGTTATTTGCTACTGTAGCATGACCTAGGTTAGTGCAAACCTCCAAAAAAGCAAGCCCAACACAGAGGTAAGAAATAGCATATGGCATATTTTGTCTCCAGAGACCAAATCCCACATTGGCCATTCGTGGTATCTACACCCTCACAAGGACTGTTGGCCCTTTGTGGGAACCTGGATGGCACAGCTAGGGGAAAGTTGAGATTATCTACCCAAACTTTTCCCTGAACAAATGTGGGAACTCTGAGGATTAAGGTCCAGGGAGAACAGGGACTGACAGGGAATAGAACCCTCTCAGGCAGGGCTGGTGTTACTGGTGATACCCATAACCAGTAGGAAGACTAAAGCCTGAAGAGAACATGGATTTGAGAGCATATTCTCCATTTAGGGTTCTTCCATATCCTCTCCTGGAGGCAGATTTCCCACAGCTGGTTACTGGGAAGGATCAGTGGGCATGGATTACCAGTCTGGCCCTGGGCACTGACCAACACACCTTGGCTGAGCCTACTTATGGCCTACTGGATATCCATGTTCCCCTTTTCTTGGTAACAGAAACTCAACAATCTGGCAGTAGGCCCAACCAAAAGACTCCATTTCCCAGGTTCCTGTGCAGCCTCTAGGTTTCCTGTGTGACCACGTGATTAAATTCTTACTGCCTAAATTGAAGTCTACCTATGGTTTTTCATTGGGTTCCTCTAGGGAAATCTATAACTCAGATGCAGAGGGGTAGGAGTCCAAGCACCTTCCTTCAATTCTCAACCAAGGCCTGGCTTTCTCTCTTTCGTCTGTGTGGCCTAGGACAAAGGGTCACACACTGAATCTATGGGCTACTGTGACAACAGAAGAATCACCTTATCCCCAGTGCCCAGGAGAGCAACCAGTGTGTATGAACTCAATAAATGGTGTCCCTCCTGTCATAATTACCAGTGGGACAGATGCAGCTATGGTGACAAAAGCCCAGGTTGTGCCGCACCTTCCAGATTCTTCCAGAGGTTGCCATGCAGAGAATCAGAGTACATAATGGCTCTTTCTCTGCTCAGCAACCACTGTCTCTTCTTCCAATAAGAACGCCTCTGTTTTCACTTGAATATGATGCTTCTGTAATTTAACTTAACAACCATGAGGAAGGAACTAACATCCACTGGATGCCACCTATGTCCCAGAAACTTTACATGACTAATTCATTTAATCCTGAGGATAAGCCCGTAAAACAGGTAGACATAGAAATTCTACCTCAGAGAGGTTTAGTAACTTGTGCAGTGTCGCAGGTCTGGGGCTGATCTTATGCTTTGACCCAATCATCTTAATTAAGGTGAGCCATTTCAATTTGTAACAGTAATTGTCTTTCTAGGAGGGGCGTTTATTCATTCAGTAAATATCTGAGTGCTTACTATGCACCAGGCATGAGAAGCTTACAGAGAAGCCCCCTGCCACCACAAAGGACCCTTTCCAGATGACACAGTTGCTTCACCTCACAGGACAATTACAGGTGACAGTCACCACCTGCAACATTACAATGACGGGACTCCGAGCAGAGTCTGGGCAGGATGGTGGTTGGTTACTCAGGCTGGTCAATAGTGCTGTCATGGAGATTCTGATATATGTTATATATCAGCCACCTGTCTTTCAGACCATTTAAATGTTCATTCAAATGTATCACAAAGCAAAGAACTGTCCTATAGCCCAGGTTCTAATTTTTGTTTTGAAAATAGCAGTCATTGTAGATCTAAACTAGGCTGTGCCCTAAAGAAACTCAGGGTATAACTGGCAGCCTTAGAGACAGGTGAACAATACAAGATGATTCTCAAAGAATAGAACACAGCCATCTGCCCCACAGTCCGAGGTGAGAGGCCACATGGATAAGGATATCACTTTTCCTGTGATTTGTTTCCTGTGTGATACTCTTGGCTGAGGGCTCTTCACAGGCAGGCAGAGTATCTCCTCTGAGGGGCTAAACTCACCATCTGCTGTCCAAGGGTAGTGCAGTTCTGCCCAGGCTCATCATGAAGACTGTGACATGTGCCCGCCTATCTTGGCAGGCAGCCCTGATACTCACCCTGCCCTGAGTGGGTGCACTGCGTCATTCCTAATGGGACTGCCCTTATCTAACCCAACTCACCAGGATGTAAACCAAATTCCTCTTTTTCTGTTTAACTTGATTTTCATATTGAGAAAATACATTTAAATTTTTAAGTCACTCCCCCAAAAATGTGCTATTAAAAAAAAAATCCCCTCTCAATCAAACACACAGCTCTTTTGTTCCTTTCCAGGGAACAACCAATTGAAATTCCTTTTTAAAACAATTGAACTTAATTTGGTCTTCTCTTACAAAAACCACAAGTGTTTAAAACAAGAACTAAATTTAATTTTTTTTTGTACCCTGTAACGAACTCATGACCTTCCACTTGCCAGGCAGGTATTTGTGCCACTGAGCTAAATCCCAAGCCCCCAAAAACTAACTTTAAAAACATACCTACATAAGCAAACAAATTCGGATACATATGCACAATTACCCCCATGAAACACATGCAGGTACATACTGAAAAGCTACCCTGCGCCTGTGGGCATAGTTCAGTGGAAGTGCTTGAGGACTTGGGCTCAATCCTCAACATAAAAAAAAAAAGAGAAAGGATGGAAGGAAGGGAGGGAGGGAGTGGGTAAAGGAAGGAGAAAGAGAGGGAGGAGGAGAAGGGAGGGGAGGGAGAGAGAGAAGAGAGGAGAGAAGGGAAGGGGAAGAAGGAAGGAAGGAGGGAAGAGAAAAGAAAGAAGGAAGGCAGGCAGGCAGGCTCATCTATCTCCCCACCCAGAGACACTCAGCATCTGAATGTATGTGTCTTAGTTGCTCTATTGTATACAACTGTCCAGGAAATGAAAACAAAACACAACAGCAGACCAGTACTGATTTTTCATTATCTCACTAGTATTCAGGAACAATTTCTCCTAGCTTCTTCCTTCAATGACCTTAATGACTTTGTCCTCTCATAGATGATGATTTATTTAATCAGCCTGCAGTGATGGGTACTGGGATTTCCAGTTTCCTTATCAGAAGCAACACACTGACAGGCCCTAAAACTTCACTGTAAAAGGTTTCTAGGAGAAATGTGGTCATAAGACATTGCCACTTTTTAAGGCCCAGGACACTTATCAAACTGCTCTCCAGTCCACTGTCTTTCCCACATGATCATGACAGTGTTTCCAAATGCAGACTTCAAGAAAAGGCCAAAAAGCTGTGGCTCATGCCCAGATCAACATCACTGTGGAGCCCCCCACATCAGCTGTGTGCTCCTGAACTCCACTTTCAAATCCAGACTAAGGCAAAGACCTCCTTGGCCCTTGGCCACCTGCCTTGTTTACTCAGCCAAAGCACCTGACCTGGGCCCATCCCAGTCCAAGGTGAGTCAGCTGAACAAGGGGCGGGTAGCACCTTTCACAGAGAAGGAACCAGCTACGACAAGAGCCACCACCATCCAGGGAGGCAAACAGACTCTCTGGGCAGAGGCCACAAGAGGACCCATAGCAGCAGTTGCCTGCAGGTAAGAGTGGGGCCCATATCAACTGGGTTAGGAATGAGTGAGACTTTGTCTCATCCCGTCTCCCTCCCTCCCTGCCTCTGCTCTTCAGAATTTCCTTGGAACTCTCAACATGCTTCACACTGGGAGTGAAGTGTGCCTGGGAGAGCAGAGTGATTTTCTGCACTGCTTCCCACATCTATCCTTACTCCTTCTGTATTCCCCAAACATCTACCAGAGGCTGGTTCAAATGACAGCTGGACCATGGCACTCACTTTGCTGCTTATCATGAAAGTCCCAGGCAGTGGCACCCACACTTCGCTCCTTGACATGGCTCTTGGAGCACACATCCTGCTGAAGTAAGAGGCCACGGACAAAGAGCCTGTTTCCAAAAGAAACAGAGCCAGGCCTCCTCTTGTTACCTCTGAAACTGTTTCCACCAACAACTTTCCTGCTATCACCAGGAAAAACCTGCTGGGAAACTGGGCCAATCACTTTATCGAAGAACTTGTGTTCTTATGTGGAGGCTGGAAATAACCTAGCTGGGACGGAGATAATGGAAATGAGGAGTAAGTACTCAGCCCCCACAGAGCAGGGGCCCAGGAAGGGGTTTAGAATGAACATGCTTGGCTAGACTGGGATGTACTGACTGTGTGACACTCAGTGCCCCAACTAGCAACTAACTACATACAAGCACTTCTCGCCTAGGTTGTTGCTTCCACCCTGCCCCTGTATCCAAACATGTCAGGAGGGTTGGATAAGCTGGACAATGGCACTCATTCTGCTCCTCAGAATTCCCCGGTGGCTCCCATTTCACCAAAGGAAATGCTGATGTCCTCACCAAGACCTACAGGTCCTACAGGATCTGGCACCTCTCACCCTCTCTCCAGCCTACTCTATTGCTGCCTGCCCCTTTGAATAGCTGACGTCAGTCTGTGATCAGATGCTCCTAAATATAGCAGGCACTCCCCTCTCAGGGCCTGTGCAACAGCTGGGCCCTCAGCTTGGAATGCTTTTCCCACCATCTCTTTTGGCCTTTACTCAAATAGCCTGTCCCTGAGATGAAGCTCTTCCGGACCTTCTGACACTATCTACTCTCCATCTTGGTTCATGTGCTTCCCAACACCTAACACAACCTACAAAGTCAGGGAGCTTTTCATCCTGCTTCACACTCCAAAAAATCTTCCTCAACAACCGATTCTTCCTTTGTTCACTAACATTGAATGCTTCTGTGCTAGGTACTGTGCTAGACGCATTTCATACACATCTTATCTCTTCAGAAATCGAATCCCCAGATAACAGTGATGCAAATGTTATTACTCATGTTACAAAAGAAATGGCACTCAAAAGGGACTTGCCCATGCTCTGCTTTCACAAGTCAGAGGCAGTCTGAGCCCAGTCCAGCCTGCCTCCAAAGTTGTTGGTCCTGCCCTGTCTTCCCTGAGACTTCATTTGGAAACATCTGCATTTCTTGAAGTCCACAGCTTCTCCAGGGCAGGCAGTACAGCTGGGGGTAGCGGGGTGCAGGCAGGTGGCTTAGCAACAGCCTCTTCCTTTCAAACTCACCAGATCACTGAGCTAATTTGGCCTTTCAGGAGCTATTCCTCTGCCACAGAAACCCACGCATCTCTCCTGCACACTGTCTTCTGAAGGATAGATGAGCTGTCCACAGGAACAAGTGGGAGTCCCAGAGCCTTAGCTCTTTGGAACAAAATGTTCCTATTCTAAATTCAAAGATGGGGGCTGGAGACCCCTTTCAGCTCTGGTGATCTCTCAAGGATCTGGTTGCTGGTTTTTCGTGGGTGTTGCTATTGCTTATAATATCGAGAAATACAGAAGTACAGGGACAATAAAATGGAAAGTGCTATAGGAGAGGAAAATTCCTCTGGGAGAGAAGGGTTAGATAAGTTCTTTCCAGAGGAGCCAATTACTTTCAGAAACCAAGCATAGCATAGAACAGCATAGAACTAAGCAAAATCTTCCACTGTCAAACTGCAAGGGCCAAGGAACCTTTCAGTTTACCACATTAAAGCTTTTTTCTTCTCCCTTTCTAGTCCCAGGGTTATTTTCAAAGGACTTTCTGCTGATTAGGAACACAAGTGGGAATGAGGAGAAAGATTGCATCTAGGATTTAGGCTTCCTCTTCCTTCTTTGTCTGCTTTTCCACCCCTAAAACAGTAACTATGCCTGCTATGTGTCAGGCCCTGTGTTCGGCAATGGGGACTCATATGAATGTCATTCCATGAGCAGTGAGGACAACAAGCAAATACAATAAGTGGAGGGCCAGGCGTGGTGACTCACGTCTGTAATCCCAGCACTTGGGAGGCAGAGGCAGGAGGATCAGTTTGAGTTTGAGGCCAGTCTGGGCTACAAAGTGAGTTCAAGTCCAGCCTGAACTGCACAGTAGAACCCTGTCTCAAAGAGAAAACAAACAAACAAACAAAAAAAAAACAGTGGAATTCCTTAGGAAGACCTTGCTCATGGCAGGTGCTTAATAAACATCTAGGGAACATATAGGTTACCAGATGGGGTTCCCAGAGGCTTCTTTCCAGGTCCTATGTGTCCTTAACAAAGTACTGGACAAGGTGAATACGTGAGGTGCTGTGGTCTAAAAGAAGGCTTGCTGATCTCTGAGGCTATGTGCCAGATTTGGGGGAAAGGGTCAGAAGTGGAATTCTCCAGATGAACAAAGAGGAGGAAGCTTTGAATGGTACTCAAGACTGAGAGAAAAGGTGCCTCCAAAAGCTGGATGCATGAGCTGGAGAAATGAGTTTCAGAGCAAGCTAGTACCATGGAATGAATGAAATGCACCATGAGAGGTTGAGGGGGTGAGACTGGAGACATTATGGGAGGAGTCAAGTTGATACAGGCCTGCGAATAAATGACTCAAGTGCCATAAGAGTATCTGTCCTATTTCAAGGTCATGAAAATTTTAATGCCGGGTCAAAGTCTGAGATTCATCATGATAACAACCGTTGGGTTGGGCTTCAAAATGGGGGCAGGGCAGGAGTTACAGATAACTCAGATTTCTGGGCCCACCCATGGGTGGATTTGGTGGGGCTGCAGTGGAGGCTCAGCAAAAGTGGGTAAAGATCCAGGACAATCTCCAGATATGCAAAAGGCAGCTCAACTCTCAGCCCTGGCCCTCCCTATCCTTGAAATTGCACACTCCACGGCTTGAACTTTCCATCCTTTATGGCCACGTCAGGCATCTGCCCTTCCTCTAGATTTTGTTTCCTGATTTCCTTTTTCCTGTGCCCCAAATGCCTGAATCCTTTATAACAAGCAGTGGGTCTGATTTGACCATAGGAAGTGTTCTGCTCAGCCAAACTCAAGTCTCCTCTGGGCAACAGAATCCCAATCGCCAGTCACTGATGGGCGGTGCACTTCGGTGGGGCAGAGCATTCTAGTCTCAACACTATCAAGAGTCTGGGCCAAACAAGAATCCCCTGGTGAGAGGGTGGAAGGGATGGTGATGTCAAGATGGGTAGGAAGTACTCAGTGACCTGAAGGCCTTATGAAGCCAAAACAA
>RJWT010001907.1:0-44253 GCA_004365215.1 Cuniculus paca | reverse complement strand
GGGACTGGGCTACTGGGGCTGACAGGAGGACGGTGCTACTGAGGCCCCACTGTCACAGGCTGGAGTCTAGTCACTGTGGAGGACGTGTGTGAAGTCTGGAAGGCTCTGTGTGAGCACGTTTGTTCAGAGACCCGGATGATGTCACCTAGCACCCCGTATCCGATCCCTGCCAGGTCAACAGTAGCCACCTCCTCTGCAACCAGAGGAACTCAGTGCCATCCTTGGTGTTTTCCTACCTGTGTTGCACGCCAGTCTCTCCAGACTCACTCAGATGCGCCTGCCCTAAGTCAAACCCCCTTGTATAGCTGGTACCCAGCCATTGCCCACACTGTGTGTGATGGCACATCAGAGCCCATCTCATTGCGATATGAATATCACAGTGCACCCTCTGCCCATGTGTGTGTGTTCCTGTGTTCTCCTGCTCATTACCCCGAGCTGTTCTGCAGGAGACCACAGTCAGCCATGACCTGGACAGTGGAGGAAGTTTAGCATGACTAGTTCCTAGTTCATTTCACTTTTATTCTCACACTAAAGGTTTTGGTACCCAACCCTGCCCTTAGGCTAGTACATTCCTTTCTGGCCTTCCTATGGTCCTGCCCTTTAAGCACATAGTGAAGAGTCCTAGTTAATTTTGTTTTTCAGGCAGGGTCTTGCTGTGTTGCCCAGGCTGGCCTTGAATGCCCAGGCTCAGGCAATCCTTTTGCCTTAGCCTCCCACGTAGCTGGGACTACAGCCATGTGCTTTTCTGCCTGCCTTAGTGATGAGTCCTTAGGTCCAAGTACACTTGTCTGTCTGGAGCCTGTCTCTACCTACCACCACTCCCAACATGTAACACACACACACACACACACACACACACACACACACCTCACATGCACACACCATGCCCTGGACATTAGAAACCCAAATAACCAAGAATCTGCCTCCCCAAACTGTAACCCCACGCCTGAAAATGACCAAGGAGCAACCTTGGAGTGTGGACAGACTTGTGACACGCTCCTGGAGTGTCCATACACACACCCAAGGCCCCACCTGGCACCCAAAGAAACCTGGGGAGCACATAAAGCAGATGGGCAGACCACACGGGTAGAGAGGTCAGGGGCCGAAAGCTGCTGGTTCTCCCTGCTGTTGCTTCTGGCACTGACTGCCAAAGAGGCTGAGCATTCCTACCAAGCCATTAAGAGGGTGGGAGGCTAAGACATATTTCATTCATTATGTGTTTTACTTGATGATTGCTTTTAAACACTTAGATATAGGGCAGTGGTGGCGAACCTACGGCATGCGTGCCGCAGCAGGCTCTTTGTATTACTGAAAGCTCTAAAAGGTTCGCCATCACTGATACAGGGTATGTGAGGCTCCCTGCACACTCTTGCTCAGGCCCTGAACATTTTAGGGATTCTGTTTTCTCCTTGAGACTTAGGAATTTTGCCGTCAGCTAAACATCGTCTCTCCTTAAGAAAGGCTTGCGTTCTCCCCTGGTATTTCCTGCAACTTATAAAATATGACTTGTAAAGTCCTGTCGTAGCACTTGTTTCCTGTGTTTATAGTGGAGGTGAAATTATGGTTTGTCTTTCCATCGTCCCAGCAAGGCCAGCAACATTGGCTAACAAGCTGGCTTAAACCGGCCTTACATGAGGGACGCTTGTGTGCACCAGTAGCTTCTCCACGACAGGATTCTTCTGAAGCTTCCTGCGCCCACCCGAAGGTGCTGGCAGAGGTCTGGACTCTATTCAGGATCTATTAGCTGTAAGGGCCAAAACGTTGAACTGTTTTTTTTTTTTTTAAACTATGTTTTCACAAAGTGACTCCTGTTCAAATAGTGACAGAATCAATACCACCTTCTCTTCCTCCTTCCCGAGAAATGTTTTTAATCCCTCAGTGAGATACATTGAAATTCCTGGTTGCAGCTAGCACACAATTGTAATCCCAAACCTCTGGGAGGCTGAGGCAGGAGAAATGCAAATTCACCCTGGGCAATTTCTCAATTTAGTGAGACCCTGTCTCAAAATTTAAAAATGAATAAAAGGGACTGAGAGTGTAGCTCAGTGTAAAGGTCCTAGGTTCAATTCCCAGTACCAATATAGGGGAATGGAACTCCCAACCTACCAGATGTTCTGTATGAGTTCGTGTTCTCTAAAATCGAAGAATGAATTTTAGGAACAGCGGAGGTTAAGAGCAGAATATATTTATTGAGAGAAAGAAAGCTTCTGTCTGGGAGAGAAACAGAAGGGGTCCCAAGTGGGTTGCCAAAGCCTCTGTGGGGAAATGGGGAGAACCTGGGAACTCGCAAAGCAGACGGGTGTGAGGTGGGCCAGAACTATGGTCAACCAATAAGATTAATTGTTCACGTAAAATTGACCAAATCAGGGACAAATGGGGAAGCAAGTCACCTAGGAAGCAGGCATGCTTAATTAAAGAGCAGTGACTCTTCCTGTAGAGGGTTGGGATGGGGGCTCCTGGCTTCCTCAAGGTGATCCATACCTATTTAGAATATCAATCCCTGATGTTTATACTTTGGGTGTGTTTGCATTGGTTTTTGCCTTTTGTCTTGAGATCTGGCCCTCTCCAAGTTTGCAAGGTATCTGGTCTTCGGCACTGGCTCCTTTGAGGGCCTAGCCCTGTCTGACTGCCTATAATATTTCTAACTAACTCAGCTACCTGTAACAGTACTACTGAAAAAAGAAAAAGAAAAGAAAGAAATTCCTTTTTTATTATGGTACGTTCATCAGCACACACAAACAGTAATCCAACAGAATTGTTTTGAAGGCCTTTTGGAGTCTGAGAGCAAAGGCTGGGCTTTGGTCTTGTGACCCTGGTTATGTGCCTGAGCTTGAGTTCTTTAAAGACCCATAGCTCTTGTGATTAATAAAAAATGCAAGAAGAGTGGCTATAGGGAGTGAAGGCAAAGGGAGGTGAACACATAGATGGCTTCGTGCTCAACAAAAAAATGTGTTCTTCCTTTGCTCTCAGAGACTAACTTTACAGCTTCCCGCTTGCTCCATCTCAAACCCCAATTAAATTTTAATTCAAATGCTAAGTGCTTTCTTCCAGCTCCATTATTTCTGGAGCTCCCCTGGTGCCTAGTTTAATAAATGCTTCAGGGAAGGATGTCTGGCAGGGAATGGATGAGGGTATTGACTTTGGGAAGGGGAGCCTTAACATCAACAAAGATGTCAGTGATAAGTCACTAGAAACAAATCCCAGCCATCCAGTGTGCTTGTTTATGTGGTTTTGGTACCTTGCACCTGAGCTCGGCCTCCATCCAAGTTTTCCATTGGCAAGTCCTGCTGCTCAACACATACATTTGGATTCTTAATGGATGTTGACAGACAAAAGCAACTTCCCACAATCCTTTTCCATTCGGAACTGCATTCATTCCTTCATGAATTCCATAAACATGGGTTGAGTAGCCCTGGAGTCCCTGCCTTCCAGGCACTCATGGACGATGTGTCAACAGATTATCTAGTAAGGACTATGTGATAACAGAATTATAAACAGGACTGTGAGTTCAGAAGTGGTATCTTGCTGCCTAGGGGAATTGGATAAGCTATCTTAGGTGGCATTTGATATGGATCTTTAGTAAATCACAGGAGAAGGGACAGCTGAATTGGGCAGTTGAGATATAATATCTTCCTCAAGATTTGTACTTAAAAAGCTTCAGATTTACATGATCATGGAGAGAGGGCTGGTGGCCTGGCAGTCAGCTGGGCCTTCATCAACAGCTACAGGGAAGAGAGAAAATTCAAAGAACTTGTTATGACCGGGCAAGAGGAAGGCAGTTTTCCTGGGTAGATGGGGGTTACAAAGGGAAAGAAAAAGGCTCCATGGCTGTCCCACTGTGCTCTGACTTGAACTTGTTTGTCTCGGCAGTGATCACAGATTTACTAGTCATTGATGGCTTCCCGTGTGCCTCTGGGGTGGGCCCTAGTTGTTCAGAAAGGCCTGTGGGGACAGTTTTTAACACACTATTCATTTGTCTCAGCTCAACATCCCAGAGACATAGCTTGCTTCATATTCAAAGCTCCCTGCAACCACAGCCTCCATTCACCTCTTGAAATAAGTCCTCATCACTGGAGGAGTATTTTAAGAAGCAGTTTTCATCAAGAAACTTCTATTCGAGCAATTCCAGTAGAGGGAATAATCATTCCCCCTTCTTTCTCATCAGACATGCTTGTCTTGTAGAATTAGGATGGGTTCAGTCCTCACTTTTTTTAGCCCTCTCATAAATTAACAAACAAACAAACAAAACAAAACCCTTTGAGATAAATGATCTTCCATCTGTGTCAGAAAGTTACCCTCTGCATTTCCAGATCTCTCTCTTCTGGGTCAGCATTTTTCTTTATGGCTTTCCTTTTCCCAGTTTTTTTTTTCTTTTTTCCCCTAACTTCCTGTTTCTTAGCAAACTTTATCTAAACTCATTTTGTCTTAAGTCATTCAGAATTGAACTTTTACCCTTTTTAGAAGGCCAATATTTTTTTCTGTACCTTCTTATTCACTGTAAACACTAAGGTCACAGTTATTTCAAATGTTTTGACAACCATCAATTATGTACACTTAAGAGGTTGGACAGAGAAGTAGAATTGCACACATTACCAGCAAAATGACACCGGAGCAGTCACATGGATAACAGACAGTAGCATATATCTTCGTTTGTTTATTTGCCCTTGGAAGGTACTTAAAAATGTTATTTTTAGCACACTAAACTGCTTCCTTTGCAAATATTTTGCATATGATAAATGCACAACAAAAATAGCAGTGGATAACTCAGCAACATGTGGATAACAGAAAGTCAGTACAGTATAACTCTTCTTTAACAAGAACAACTTGTCCCCAGGAGACAGGCTGAATGTACAGTCTGCTAGTTATGGAAGGAAATGCAAAGCTACACAGAAGACCTGATCCACCAACATGACTATACAGACTTAGACTTCATTGCTTTAGTTAATCAATATTTATTGAGCTTCAAAGACATGATAAATGCCAGAGACTGATTTTAAAAAAAAAGCAAAAGACATTGCCCTGTCTTCTCTGAAACCAGTTAAGGAAAATGAACTTAACCAATGCCCAAACAGATCTGAGAGTCTCTGGTAGGAGCAGCTAATTCTACTGTATTTCAAAGAGGAATATTTGATATGGATACAGAAAAGCACAGATAAGAATGGAAACAACTGAGGAAGGAAAAGCTCAGGATTGTGGAAATATAGGAGACTTTCATGGAAATGACGGGATTGAGCCCACAAAGATGGGTTTGGATACCATCATGGAACACACTAGATACCATGAGAAAGGCATTTAGCCTGTAGGTCACAGGAAGTCCTTAAAGATTCAGTAGAAGTAATGTGGTTAAATCTAAATTCAAGAATAATAACTGGTAGCAATGCGAATAGTATGTAAGAGGGGACGAAAGCCAGGAACCAGAGCCGAGTTGCCAATGACGGATGGAGATATTCTGGGGCAAGGCAGTGGAGGCACCTGTGGAGCAAAGGAGATGTGGTTTAATTCTCCATTTAGAATGCTTAGTACCTTGCAGAGGAATGGCGTGAGGCTGACAAAGAGGTCAAGAATGCTGAATAACTTCTGGTTATTTCAACACTGTGGCCATCAGATATAAACATCTACTGCTGATCCTCAGTGTTTTTGTCTATCTCCATAAGAAATGAGTTATTCATGCCTAGCGATTTTTCAGAATACAACCTCATTCTACAATCCAGTGCTCTTAGGGCTAATGTTTTGTCATGTACAAGAGCTGGACTCTCTACTTTTTAATTCAGTAAGCACCACTAGCATCATCCTAGAAGATAAGGCATGTAAAAATAAAGACCTGATTTTTTAAGCCAATGGAGGAGAAAGACAGATAAAACACTGAATACCCAGGCAGAATGAAAACACAAGGGCCACAGACTGTAGAGAACCCAGAGAGAACCTAGGGAGGTTTCCGAACAAAGGCAGTACTTGAGTGAGGCTGTTCCATGCCAGTGCCCCATCGATACTTGGCACTGAAAATAAGTCTCATTGATACACACAATGAGGATGAAGGTGAATGTTAAGTAAGTAACTAAGTGTAAGCATAGTGGATGCTGAGGAAGAGACATGCGGGTATCCTGACAGTCTAGCTGGAAAATTAGTGTGAAGACTTAGAACACAATCCAGTAGATTTAAGCAGAGACAGATAAAGTGAGTAGAGATATTGGCAGAGGGGAGGAGTCTTCCTAAGGAGAGGACTGCACATTCACTTGTTCAGTGTAAGGAAAGGTAGCATGTTCAAGGAGCGGAAAGAAATCTAATGTGGTTGGAGGATACAGAGAAGGGGGAGTAGCTACGGAAACGCAGAGAAGAGCCAGAAGAAAGATGCTACAGGCATCTTCGCCATGTTATTGCTTAGGAGCTTTATTCTGAGGAAAGTAGGGAGCTCCACTGTGTTTGAAGCACAAAAGGGTGTGGTCATTGCATAGCTGGGGAACAAATTGGAATGGGCAAAACTGGAAGCTGGGGATCTGTCAGGAAGCATTGGGACCATCAGTGAGAGGTAACAGTGGATTAGCATAGAGAAAACAGAACGATATCTGAGAGATTGAAGGTGCAGCATGGACAAGACTTGGTGCAGCATGGACAGGACTTGGTGCATAATCAGATGTAAGAGGTGAGAAAGGATGTACCCCAGGTTTTTACCTTGAGGAACTGGATGGATGGCATGCCATGAACCAGGAGAGAGGGAGCTTTGGAGGGGAAAAGGATGGATTTACATTTTGTACCATGGGGACATTGCACAAGCAAAATTTTTAGGTGGAGCTGTCCAGTAAGGAGTGGGTGATGGAAACCTAGTGGCTGAGAGAAAGAAACTCCATGGGACTTAAATATGAGACATCATCAGGGCATGGCCAAAGTCTCCTACAGAGAATATAATGTGAAAAGAAAGATGGAACAGGTGCCTGGGAATGCCAGCAATTAAAGGGTCTGTGGACAAGGTGGTGTGTGCCAATGGGAGCTGAGAAGGAACAGCTAGAGCAGAAGAAAACTCGAAAACATATAAGGGAAGGGCATAGTGGAAGAGCAAAGGACCATCTATACTGAGAAGTACTGTTGGGAGGTTAGGAGAACATTTAATGACACTCTCTACTCTTCAGATAGAGAGGAATGGTCTGGATTCTCACTGTGCTTTACTCAGCAACCTTAGGCTTTTTATTATGTTATGCTAAGTGATAGCTATAAGTTGGAATGATTTTACAGTATGTAGATCAGCATCTAAACACTCAGTAAATATTAACCATTATTATCCGATGACTATTAGGGCATTTAGGGGAAGCAGTGTCAGTGAAGTGTTGAATTGGAATGATTTACCCAGAGGGAAAGAGAGCTGAAGATTTGGGAGAGCAATTACATGCAAAGGAGAAATTCTCAGGATGGAAGAGAGAAGATACAGAAGAGAGCTTTCAATGGGAATAAAGCAAAATATCACCAAAGAAGAGGCAGGTGCCAAGAAGCCTTAGATGTGGGATTATGCTGACCAACAAGGGCCACAGGCAGATGTACTGGTTTGGAAGAGGCAGGAAAACCTAAGGTGGGAGTTGTGCATGGCAAGAATGTTACATTAGAGCCGGGTATGGTGGTGCATGCTTGTAATCCCAGCACTTGGGAGGCCGAGGCAGGAGGATCGTTGTGAGTTGGAGACCACCCTGGGCTACGAAGTGAGCTCAAGGCCAACCTGAACAGCATACCGAGACTATATATATATATATATATATAACAGGGATATAGCTCAATGCAAAGACCCTGGTTTCAGTCCCCAGTAACACACTAACATACACGTATACAAAGCCATTTGGCCTTGCTGGGATCACTTACCTGTCAAAATTCAGTTTCCCTATCATAAAATGAGTTAAAAGCCTGGGGTGATATATTTATCTCTGAGGTTAAATTTTACATCAAGTACCTACAATGGTACACTTGGATCAGTACCCTTTCCATTTCCCCTCCTCACTACTCTCCTCTGATCTTCAAGATTTGTAAATTGGTTTCCTAACTTGCCTATACTAATGGAATCCAACAATCTGTCTTTCAGAAAGTTTCCTTTCAGTCAGGTGTGGTGGTGCACACCTACAATCCCAACATTTGGGAGGCTGAGGCAGGACGATCACAGCGAGTTCAAGGCCACCCTGGGCTACAGAGCAAGTCCAAGGCTAGCCTGAACTGCATAGTGAAACCCTGTCTCAGAAAACAAACACTCACAAAAAAAGTTTCCTTTGAAACATAGGGGTAAATTTTCATTTCTGCTCACTCCTTGATTTGGCAAATGGACATAATTTATCCTCCATGTGCGAAATTGACTTAATTCTAAAGGTTTTTGTATTTGGGGCTGGGCGTCCTCCTCCCTTACAAAATTACCACATTCTCCTTAAACTTTTAAGGCATTTGCCTGCAAAATAGATAATACATCTTTCCTGGAGAGGTGGCATAATCCTAAAGCTGTCCCCCTAATTTCTTCTCTCGTTCTGTCTGCCATGATAGCTGATTTGATTAAATTCATCTCCACCCCAGAAATCATGGCGTCTGGAAAAGCTGTAACACGAGTCGTATTTCCGTAAAGCCATATGCTCCATGCATTCTGACATTTGTGCAGATGTCACTCGATTCCATTTTGTTTTATTTGTTCAATAAATATTTATTGAGTGTCTGCTTGGTGCCTGGCATCTTTGGTGCAGGGAGGAATGGTATTCCGTTCTGCATTCTGAGTGTTCCCATATATTGTAACGAAGCAAGTCCTTAAAGATATAATTTTAGTAAATTACAGCTGGTTTAGATAGGAGCTATTACTTAGCTTTAAAGTGGGTTTGGAGACCAGAAGAAAATTCAGTAGATCTTTCATTTGAACTGAATCTCAGGGCGGGAATTGGATTTTTCCCACATGAGGAAAAGGTGGCTGTCCTTCCTGACACATTGCTTGATGAGACGACACGTACTTGACAGAGAACAGCTGGCTTGGAAGAGGGTGAATATGAATAGTTCACTGACCCAGGATTACCATGCAAGCGACTGTTTACTGACAGAGAGCACAGTAGTCTCTTCCTGGGAGACCCCATGTTTACCACAGTCTACCAATGCTCAAGTCCCTTGTATCAAGTGGCAGTATTTGCAAAGAACCTACGTATAACCTTCCACTTAGTAAAAATCATCTGATAGTCATGTGTATTTCCTAATGCAATGTAAAAACAACATAAATAGCTGTGATACCCTTGGGAATAATGAGAAGGAAAAAGTTTGCAGGTGTTCTGTACGGATGCATTTTTTTCAAATGTTTTTCATCAGCATATGGCTGAAAGGCAGGTGCTGAACCATGGGTAACGAGCACATACTGTCGACGCGATGTGCGATGCTAAGTGCTTACATCTTACTTCACAACTGTAAGAATTAGGACGAGTATTGTTCTCATTTTACACTGAATATAACTGGCGCAGAATAGCTTGCCTTGATCATACAGGGACAAGCTAGGATGTGAATATAAGGTGTCCTTTTCTCCACAATTTGCTACCCACCATAATACAGCAGATATGCACGGTGAGCCGCAAGGATTTGAGGAGGAGGAGGAGCAAGTTAACTGCAGGTGAATTGAGGCCAACTTCAAGTGTACGACACAAGATGGGGTTGGTGTAGACAAGTGTCTTTGTATGTTTACTTTTTATAAATTTTTCTTTTTTGTGTTTTTGTGTTTGTTTCATTTTGTTTTTTATTTTGAGGCACGGTCTAGCTTTTTAGTTCAGACTGGCCTTGAACTCACTATGTAATCTACGCTGGTGTCAAACTTGTGGAGATCCTCCTGTGTCAGCATCACAAGTGATGGGATTACAGGAGTGTGCCATTATGCCCAGGGATACTTTTTATAAAAAATTTAATTGAACCTTTTTTATTGTTTGCAGAAGTCCTACTTTAGTGAGAGATAGTAATAGTAAATAGTAAATAAGGGAGGGGTCATTAGTAATCTAACATTTAAAAAAATTATTCTTGGAAAATTTGATTCTTGCTTACTTCAAAATCATCCTTACATATAAATGAATTTTCAGTCATCAAAATAAACCCCAATATTGTAACAATAAAGTTATTGCCTCTTTTCACAAGTATAAGAATTAAAAAGAGATAAATTTTATTTTCCATTAAAAAAGTAAGGACTTCAATTGCTGGAGAAGTGATCAAGGCTGCTAGTGGTGGTAGAAAGCATTATTAACACACACTTGTGTGGCCACAGAGACCTGGTTGACAGCTACCTGGGAGCTTTCGTGGCTCCGGGCAGGAGCTAAGGGGATGGAAGTCCTTGGGAAGCTGCTAGTCTGGGCTCTGCTGTCCCAGTGATATAGGATGTATGATGTAGGGATGATATTTGGACATCCAAATAATATAAGGGGAATATATAACTCCCAACCTGCTAGATGTCCAAAACGCCGAGTTCATGTTCTCTATAAGCAAGGAATGAATTCTACAAACAACGGAGGTTAAGAGTAGGAAGAATTTATTGAAAGAAAGAAAGCTTCTACCTAAGAGGGACAGAAGGGGGCCCGGAAAGTAGGTTGCCTGCCAGCCTCACCTCTCAAGAGTATTTTATTGAGCAAAGTCGTGAGTGAGGTGAGGGGGGTTCAAAGTGGGACAAAATTACAGTCAACTAATAGGATCCCAAGTATAGTCGCTTAGGTAATATTGATCCAGTGGGAAGCCACAAGGTGGGTGTGAGGTGGGACAAAATTATAGTGAACAAATAAGATTACATAGCCCAGGTCACTTCTCAGAATCTGGGATGCCTTACCAGTTTGATTTTAATCCTGTCTTTAAAGTGTTTTGTTTTGTTTTGTTTTAAAACACTGCCTTTAAAAAAATGTTAAAAACTTCAGAGCTTTAACCTCCAGCTAGCTTAAGGACTGGAGTTGTGGTGTGATCCTGACTTCTGTAGTAATTAACACAGAATAAAATATACTCAGTTTGCATAGCATGATTTCATGTTCTGTTTTCTCTCCAAGAACGAATTGTAAAATTTCTCAATTTGATTCTAGTACAAATATATTCATGAAGTATTTCGGTAAAAAACAAACCTAAATGAAAAAAAAAAACATACAACTGCACAACAATAGCACTCTTGTGTTGGGTGTGTACTAACAAGTGGACATTGGATGCGTGGTGGAATTCAGCCAGGGGCACATCTAGAGGTCACATCTGCTTCATTTCACAGTGCTCGCTGAAAACTCCAAGGCAGTTCATCTGGTGGTTTTCTGATCTCCCACTCCACGGGGCCTGCGGAAGTCACCGGGTAGTCTGAATTTAAAATCTTCAGTTGGCAGTGGATTATGAAGCTGGGTATTCTTACAGGAAAGGCTCAGACCCACAGCAAGGAGTCCCGCTGTGCTTTCTTCTTCTTCTCTCCTGTAAGGCCCCAGAACCTTGAACTCTGAACTTAGGTGGCCAGGGTGGCCCCGGGGCCTCTTTTGGGATCTGCAGCCCCGTTTCTCTGCTCCCTTCTCCCTCCCACTGGTCCACTTCCTGGACCGTTTTGCTGACTGATGGAAGCAGCCTTGAGCACCCAATTTATGCAGTCCAGCTCCCCCCAGATGACTCTCTGTTCCCTTCACTGCATCTGTCCCGGAAGCTGGGCCACCTCTACCTCACCCAACTTGGGGATTTAGTCTGCTGGTGGAGCAGCGTCCTGAGAACCCTTGTCCTGGCTCCCAGCAAAAACTGCAGTGACCACTAGTCCTCCAGGCAACAGGTAGGGTGGACCCCAGGATCATCCTGGGTGTCTGCTTCCTGCTGCAGAGTAATTTGAGACTCCACAGTCAGTCTCTGATTTTGGGAGCCTTCTATTCTGGAAGGGTCTGTCAGAGAGACTTTTAAGGAAATGGTGGGACTTGGAGAAAGGAGAAGCAAAGAGAGCCAAGGAGACAAGCAAGAAAGTCCCTAAGTGGAGGAGTCTCTGGTTTGGGACCTGAAAATCTCCAGGAAAGGAAATTCCAGGGTTTCCCCTGAGGCCAGCCCATCCCTTTTCCTGTGACCTCTGGTGTCCCACTTTACAGTCTTGGCTGCTCAACATGGGAGCCCTGGAAGGAAGAGGCCTGTGGAAGAGGTCATGGTTGGGCAGTGGAAGCGCTTGCTTAGCAGAAAGCTGAGTGTGGTTTCAGTTTTCCGTGCCCTCTTGTTTCCTTCCAACCATACACAAGACATCACTAAATCGTCTCTAGGCTGAGGACACCACCCACCACCCCTCCAGAAACTCCTGGAGCAGGAGAACAGCACAGTTTCAGAGCAAGAAAGCCAGTGTCTTTCACAAGCACATAGCTCAGGGAGAAGTTTTGGGTTTTGTTTTTTGTTTTTTGTTTTTGTTTTGTTTTGTTGTTTTGGTGGTACTGGGTATTGAACCCAGAGCCTTTACAATGAACTGCATCTCCAGCCCAATTTATTTTTTAGTAATCTTGCTAAGTCAATAAATTGCCCAGGCTAGGAACTTGTGACCCTCCTGCCTCAGCCTCTCCAGAGTGCTGGGATTACAGGGAGTGCACTACCATATGTGGCTTGAGAATGAGTCTTCAATCATAGGAGAGAGAGGGAAAGAGAAGTTGGAGGGGGAGGGAGGGAGAGTGAAAACTTCTAGAACTATCACCTACCTCTAGAAATGTCATCATACCATAGCTTCCCCTCAGTCTTTGTAGGTTGTAGAAATTAGTCCTCAACCACCTTGGACAATTAAAATATGTAGAGAAGTCAGACCTCAACCTCTTGCACGCTAGCCAAGTCAGATCTACTTTGAGTGTGTGGATAGGAGGTGTGTGCATGTGTGTTCTGCAGTGTTGTGTGTGCACTGAGGGGTGAGGTTAGGCCTTCACAGGCTGTGCTGGGTCTGGCCTACCAGCAGCGCTGTTCTCTCCTAAGTCCTCTGTCCTTTCTGTCCTCCTCCTCCATCAGTCTTGCTCTGGCTGCGCTGATGCAGGTATCTGGCTGTCTTAGGTGCACCCCATGTTCAGAACCAGGCTGGGACACATGGATGGTGACAGTCTTGAAAGTGGAGCTTTGGGTTACCACAGTTTCTGGAACCCTTGAACAAGTAACAGTCTCTTCGCTGTTAGCTTCCTCATCTGTAAAGGGGCCCATTAGCCTCACAGTCGTGTCTTAAGTATCAAAGGAGAGGATGGTGATGAAGAAACTGCAAAACACAGAGATCTGACTACTAGAAAGCAGATCCCTGGTTTCCTGTGTTTTAGAGTGGGGGTGGGGCGGAGCAGGAAACAGATCCTTCCCATTGCAGAGCAGCAGGGCCGAGCAGCCCCCTCTGGTTAGTCCAGGATGGCTCTTGGCAGAGCAGTGTCCAAGGGGGAGGGCACCACATGGCAGAGGGGAAGCATAGAATGTCCCCTTCTTCCTCCTGGACAGTCCCCAGCTGATCTGGGTGACTGCAGAGGACAGGCTCTCCAGAGCCTCCCCGGCCTGGGCTGATCCTCCATGGGATCTGGGCCAAGTCGGGGCCTCATGCAGTCCAGCTTTTCAGACTGCAAAGGAGCCACAGCGCCAGCAAGGTGTCCCTTAGAGTCCGGCCCATGCACCTGGCCCTTTTCAGCAGCTCAAGATTCACCAACACACCCTTCCCTCCCTTCCTCTCCCCTCCCCTCCCAGGCTTCCTGTTTTGAAACCACCAATAGATGGAAAATGTGAGTGCTGCTGTTTTAACGGCTGAGGCTAGGAGTGTGAGAGCGTGTGAGTTTGTGCTTTGTGAGTGACTGTGTGCACGCACGGATGTGCATGTGCACATGAGGGTTTGTGAGTGACGCATGTGTCTGCACACATGCGTGGGCATGTGTTGTGTGTGTATATTGTATGTGTGCATGTGGGTGTGTGCCTGTGTGTGACTGAGTGTGCTGTGTGAGTACAGAGGTGTGTTAAAGCATGTGCATTGGTGTTGGCTCTGCGTGTGTATAATCGTGCGTGTGACTACATGAGGCTACGTTGGCTATTTGAGCCTGCATGCATGTCTAGCTGTGTATGGTTGCATATGACTGTGGGCATGTGTGTCTCTGTGTAAGAGTGCTTGTGAGTGTGTAATCAAGTGCATGTGGCTGTGTGGTATGGTCGCATGTGCCCATGTGTTGTGTGTGTGACCGCATGTGTGTCACTGTGTAATTCTGTGTGACCGATTGTGAGCATGAGTGTGCTGCACAGCCTGGGAAAGGGCACCTGAGGCCAAGGGCTTGTCCCTGCAGGACAGCCAGCCTGGCTGGGGTGGGCTCCAGAGGAGCTTTGGCCTCCCAGGGCCCTGGCTGCCCCGTGGCACACAGGAGGAGCTGGGGAAACAGTGGCTGCCACCTGGGCAGAGGCGGTTGTGGCCCATCCTGTCGGCCCTCACAGGCTCCCCTCTCAGCTTGGATGAAAGTCTTTGACTCCCAAGCTTTGAAACAGAGGTAATTTCTTACAACTCCAAAAACGGCATCCTGGGGAACTAGACGACAGAATAGAGCAGGCACTGAGCTTCCTGATTGCAGGCCCAGCGGTGCTGCTGTGCAGCTGGTGCATCTCTCCCCGGTACCTAGCACGGCTCGCAGGCAGCCAGATCCAGTGCACTCATTCAGCGGGTGTCTGCAGGGGCTTACTGTGTACCAGGACTTTGAAACCCATTGGGATTTGACAAGGATCATACAGAATCTTTGATCCCAGGTAGTCTGCAGTATGTGGCGGGAGACAAGCACAGTCCCACACAGACAGCAGAAATGTGTCAGGTGCTGTTACTATTGGATGAAAGAGTGAATTTCTTTTAAAGCTCTTTCTGTAGATTTCTAGGTGAGACTGGATTTTTCTGATGATCAGTAGGGAGAAAACCATTATCAAAATACCTTTTCTTCATTTACAAAGGTAATATTGCTAGCTCATAGTTTTAAAAACAAAAATTTTCCCTTATTGAAAAAAATCTAATAATAAGCCTTTTCTCCACCCATCCCTTCAATCCCTTGCTTTGTTGCCTCTCAAACCTTCACTCCCTCCCCACATTGCACCTGCTGTTCCTTCTCCATGCCAGTCTGGATGGCAAGATTCCACTCATCCTCAAGGCCCAGCTCAAATCCTGCCTCCTCGTCTTGGGGTCCATATCCACACCTGAGAAACTTAGGAGAGTGGGGAGCACAGCCTCAGCATAACGTGTGCCATACTTGTTTTCTGCCTCAGTGGACCTCCTTGGAGACTAAGACTCAGTCAGGGCTATTGTGCGAAATTTTCCAGAACCGAGCACGAGACTTTGATCTTTGATCCTCAGAAACAGTGGGATGGATGGACGGATGGACGGATGGACAAACAGATGGTTGGTTGGATGGATGGATGGATGGATGGATGGTTAAGAGACTGTCCCTTTGCTCACCTTTATGGAATGAAAGATACACATTAAAGGGGTGGCAGCCCAGGATGATAGGCATAGACTAAGGCCCAGGGACCATGTAAAGGATGAAGTTTTAACTGTGACTAATGATGAATTGTGACTGCTTGCGCCTTTCTATTAATGATCTGGAAAAGGGAACTTCAGAGTGAAACCTGTACATCTGTGGGTGACACGGTGCTCTTTCGATGGTGAAGTTCAACCCCAGTATGGTAGGCTGGGGAGGATTCCCTAAGATGTGAGTGGGTGGATAAATGGAAGGCAGCTTCGATGTGAGGCAGAAGTTACCTGACGTGTAAGATGGTGCCTGTGGGTGATTCATACAGACAGAAAAGGCGAAGACCTGGGAGTCAGTGCGCTGCGCACTCCCTGTGTTCTGGGCTTTGTGCTCAGGACTCGCTCCCCTTGAATGTTTGAGTGTCTGATGGAGGAGAACGCTTCCAACAGAGTGGGGAAAATAGATGTTGAAGGCAATGATTGGAGACATGATGGGCAAGAACTTATAGAAGAATGTTGTCAAGGGCTGCGTGCGAGACCTCAGCAGGCAGATACTCTACTTGTAGAGGTTGGGACAGCTGGAGAGGGTTCACTCATATCACACGTATCTCATGCATCTTTGGGGCATTGATGGTGTGCTCAGTTCTGAAGGCACAACATTAAACAGACTCCCGAGCATTTTCTCCAAGGACTTCCCAGTGTATTGGGGAATATAGATAAGCAAGACGTAGAGGGAGGGGAGATTTGTGATTTAAAAAGGAAGTTCTGGAGGTTTTCTGCTAAGAAAGTAAAGTCTTGGCTTAGCCTTAAAGTGATCCTTTAATTTCATTTCATGAGACAGAAAAGGGGTGTGATTGATTGGTCCTAGCAGAAAGAGCAAAGTGAGCCCAGGAGAATGATTGGGCAACTACGGGGACATTTGTGGCTGAAGTTGATGACATGTTGGGAGTGACAGCGGGAGAGGTAACCAGGGGTTCGGGGACCCTCTGGGGGACCTTAAAGCAAGGCAGTGGCACCATCAAGGTTAATATTTTAGGAAGATGCCTTTGGCCTCAGTGGGGATAGTGTTAATGTAAAATAACTATGCTTTAAAGGAACTAAGAAAATAGCTTATTCTGAGGCAAATATGAGTACTTCTTGCTTGTGAACATGGACCCAAGCTACCCTGCCTGACATGTTCCAACATGGAATAGGTTACATGAAATTTATAGTAATCAAACAAAAGCAAGTCATTAATCAACATATTATTAAATATATTACTGGATGCATTAGGTGATCAAGCTCCAGGAAAGCAGGGGAATATTTAGGTTTTAGATGGTTCTTTTATTTTGTAGTATTGATGATCGACCCCAGGACCTTTGCACTGAGCTACATCTCCAGTCCTTTTATTATTTTTTGTTTAGAGACAGGGTCTCACTACGTTTCCCAGGTTGGACATGAACTTTCTATCCTCCTTCCTCAGCCTCTCCGAGTGCTGGGCTGACAAGAGTGTGCCATCCACACCTGGCTCCAAGGGTTTTATCTATGATTCATGAAGATATTAGGTCAGATACTGAGATTGATAATAAATGGCTATTACAAGGAGCTAAAGATAGCCCAAGATGCCTTTTGTTTTGATCTACAACATCCCATCTCTCCACAAGTGTGATGTTCTGGGCAGCCAAGTTCAAACAGACTGCAGGTTCTTGAATATAGATGTAGCTTCTTAGAGACAACTTCAGTTCACTATAAACTGGAAATTGGAGAATGAAAGGGTGGGTAAAGCCAGCAGCTGAGAACTGCTAATATCATCAAGCAAGAGTATCTACACTGGGAATAAGATGAGTATATGGGACCTGGTGGCATTAGCCAATGAGGTTTGAGAACCATCCTTCTCTCATTGTAGTACTTAACACCCTGAGAGAACCACCCTGAGCTCAGTACTGATGAGCAGCACCAGCAGGGAGAGGAGAAAAATGCCCCAGAGCTCCGGGCCCTGAACTGAGCTCCCCGCCCTCCCTCCCCTGCTAGGACTGCTGTGAGAGTACAGTGAGATAACCTGCTCTGTGAAGCTCTTTATAAACAACAGGCTGAGCACCTGCAGTGCTGCTGGGTGGTTCAGGCTGCTGCACATCAACAGATAAAAGCCAAAGCTGGAGGCGCTCCAGAGATGGGCAGTGGAGTGATGATAGGATTGGAAATTTTTCTTTGCAGAGACACAAGGAGAATATTAGAGAAGTTCAACCTGGAAAGAAGAAAGGGAAGTTGCCCGAGTGGAGAGGGACAAGTCAGACTGCCTGGATTCGAATCCTACGTGTACAATTTAAGATCCGTATATTGCCCTGGGCAAGCTATTCTCTCTACACCTCAGTTTCCTTGTTTGTATAATAGGGATAATAAGACTGAGCTGGTTGTGGTGAGGTTTAGCTGGTGTAATGGTGGCCTCTTTGGTGCAAGGATTCGATGATACAGTGCAGTACAAAAGCACAAGATATAGAATAAACACTTAATGAGCTATGAGATCATTGACTTGAAAGAGGGTCTGCACACTTACTTCCCTGTTCCGCCAGCCTGGGACTGCTTTGTGCTTGAAGAAATATATGATGGCAAATAAAAAGTAGAGCAGCCTCTCACAGTGGTTTGAAATGGATGAAATCTATCTTTCCATCCAAGCGGTGGCTCAGGCTTGCAATCCTATCTACTTGCGAGGCTGCAGCAGGAAGAGTGCAAGTTCAAGGCCAGTCTGGGCAATTTAGTGAGACCCTGTCTCAAAAATATATAGCTAAATAAATAAAATGGACTGGGAGTGTAGTCAGTGCTAGAGCACTTGCCTCGCTGCTGGAGAGAGGCTCTGGGCTAGGTCCACAGTGTGGACAAAAAGAAATGATCCCCAAAAGTCTAAGGTGGGCAGTTCCAGACTCTTCCTGCAAACAAGCGGGAGGCTGGAGTTGAGTAGCAGCTGCCGCTTTCTCCCATTGTTTTAACTTATTATGGTGGAAATAATCGAACATTCACAAAAGCGGAGAGGAGAGGATAATGAGCCCCCGGGTATCATTTTCTAGCTTCCATAATGATCAGCACGTGGCCAATCTTGCTTCACGCCAGCTCCCCCCGCCCTCCCCCCTTGCCGCTTTGGATGGGGCATTCATTAACCAGCTCCTGCAAGCAGCCGCCCAGTTCTCCTCCTCATTTGCTCTTAGTGAACCCTGAGAATGGCCTGTTGTGTATCATTTCACCTTACCTTAGCTTTCTTTTCACTGGGCTCAATAATTTAAGTCTATGCAACTTATTATCACTAAGCATTTCTTGACATTTTTATCTTTTTGAGCATTCTCTGAATACTTCCTTTTCCTCTCCACCCACAGATTTTGATCCCAGAACAAAAAACAAGAACCTCGTGAAATGTCAGTCCAAGGATAACAGTGACATGAGGCTAAATGCAAGGTCCAGTATCCCCACCCAGCTGGACGCTCTAAGCAGCCCCGAATCCTGTTCTGGTCCCTGGATCCCTTTCACACACCAGGGTGTAATAAGGATTTGCCACTTAGCGAGTCTCTCAGCTGTCAGTAAGGGGGCGAAGATGTGTAGGAGAGAAGGGAAGGAGAGCCCTGGACTTTGGCTGTGTTTACAGGAAGACTCTTCATGCCTGAGACAGTCTGCACTTGCCTACCCCCGCCTATGTATGGCACTGTGTTTATTGTCGCTGGGAGAGGAAGAGCCTTCTGCTGACGCATCAGAAAGTGCTCAGGTCGTATCCCTTGTGGCTTTCTCTGTCTCCAGAGCCCCTCCCTGAGACACAGCTGAATCATGTAGTGTGTGTCTTTAGCTGCTATGAGGCTGGCAGCCTGGAATGCAGTTATTACAAATGATGCTAATCTCCGAGGTGAATTCCCGAATGGAACTGCTTCTACGGATGCCATAATTACGCATAGCAGATGATTATTATGCATTTGCTGTATGCAAAGCACCTCATGTATTGGGAACACTTGCTCAAAGCCTGGGAAATAATCACAATAGTTTGCAGTTGCATTTTGCTTTACATTTTAAATCTAGACTATTAATAGAGAAGTTTTGTTTTTCTGTTTCTTACAAGGATTGAACCGAGGGACCACTGAACTACATCCACAACCCAACCCAACCATCTGTTTTTTTAAATTTTGAGGCAGAGTCTTGCTAAGTTGCCCAGGCTGGACTTGCATTTTCAATTGTTCTGTCCTAGCCTCCTGGATAACTGCACTTACAGACATGTGCCACTGTGCCTACCTAAGTTTTGTTGAGTACCTATGCGCACCAGGTGCAAAACCCCTAAGCAGCACTGGGTATTTTGCCATCCTCTGTTGTCAGATGAGAAACTGAGGTAAGCTGTAGTTAGTGAATTGTCCAAGGGCAGCTTGGACAATTGGATAACTAGTGAGTAGTGGAGCAGTACTCAAGTGAAGTCCTTTGGTTTGACTACTCCACTGATAGGCTTGTGAGTTAGTCATTATTAGCCTATTTCTACAAATGAGATGCCCAAAGGGGCTTCCTCTAAATAGCACTTAGTAAAGAGCAGAGCCAAGGCTCAGAGTCAGATCCTCCGGCTCCATATTCAGTGTGTTTTATTAGTGCTACCGCACCCCTCAGTTAGAGGCTACCCGGTGCTGGAGGTCCCTTGCTAAGGTTGGTCCCTTTCTTCTTTCCTTCTGGCATATTCCTCAGGCTGGTTGGGAGAACAAGGTGCTTTCTACACTCACAGGTAAGATGTCCCCTCAGCTGTATCCATAGAATGTTCTTTGCTTGTGATCTAAATCTCCTCTTAGCCCAAGCTAAGTGTGCTGCAGGCTGGCCTTGAACTCCTGATCCTCTTGCCTCGGTACCACAGAGTGCCGCAAGCACAGACATGCACCACCACACCTGGCTTCCATCCATGCTTTTAGAGAAAGAGAAAAAGGATTCTTTCCCAAGGACTCTGTGAAATGATTCCGGAGAAGATGGGCCTGCATACTTTGCTGAATCCTGCCCATGAATGCTATCTCAGTTCTGCATCTGCAGCGTCCACTCTCTAAATAAGAGTCTGGAGATTCATCCAGAGGGCTTCAGGAGGGCTACACGAATTCTTGCATTTTCAGAGCTTGGTCCAAGTTCTTCCTCTGTTGTCTTAGGGGATCTAGGGACAAGTCACTTAAACAGGTAGCCCCTGCGCCCCACCAGTAAGATTCAGTGCACACTCACTTGTCATCCTCTTAGCAAAGTTGGAGAACTAGATCGCTGTGTGCTTCCATATCGCCATATTTTCATATGTTAGGGAGTAAAGGACGAAGCTCCTTTTATCAACAGTGTCACTGATAAAGACACATGAGTGCAGACAGTGTGATGACTGAGGTAGAGTTGAACGCACATCAGTATTTTAGTGCCCAGCAAGGGGGATAAGTACCTGCAGCTAAACAGAAGAGCTGTACAAGGAGCCAGGGTTTGAGCTACAGTGCACACAGAGCTTCCTGCCTCTCACTGACTGGGAAAACGGCCTCATCTATCTCAGTGCTTGGCCAGGGGCAAAGAGCTTTAAGTTACATGCGGCAGCATTCATTGCTTTGTAATCGTGTAAATTAGGAGTTTTGTCATCCTCTGGATGAGGAAGCTGAGTCCCCAAAAAGTGGAGTCCCCAGTTCCCTTGCTGCGAGGAGCAGCTTCCTTCCGCAGTCCTCCCGGAAGCTGCTTGGTGGTGCGCTCTCCACAGCCCTAGGGGCTGAGAAGCAGTGAGATGTGCCCGGCTGTGCTCTGAGCCACCAGCCTCAGTCCACCTGAGCTCATTCCAGACGGAGGCCAGTTTTGTCGGGTCTGGGAGATGCTGGCAGCTTGCTGTGCGTTGGCTTCCAGGCCACCAACAAAGCCCACCTCCTGGCTCCAGTGTGCCCTGTAATTAGGTGTCTGATTGGGTGATCTGTTTACGCTTGGCCAGAGCTGTGTGCTGGCTGAGGCCTCGCATGGGCAGTGGTGCTGGGCTCCACTGCTGCCTTCCTTTGGAAGATGGTGTTCATTAGCAAGAGGAAGAAGTCTAGGTGGCACACCCAAGCCTTCTACAGTGGATCGAGAGCCCGGGCACAGCTTCGTGGATGATCGTGGCTAATAACCTTGCTCCCTGTTTCTCTGGAATGCCATTTTTAATAAAATCTCACACCACCACTGCTCTACCTCATCTGAGACCCATCAACCTTCCCCAATGAGTGAAGCCTTTAGATGAGGTCACATCTATCAGTCCCATTTAAAGGACCAACCCACAAGCCAACCACCATACTCCATCCTTAGGTTCCCATACAATACTGTCTTAATTTGCTTTCTTTTGCTGTAACAGAAAACTGGAGACCAGATAATTTATAAAGAAGAGAGTTTATTTCATTCATAGTTCTGGAGGCTGGGACTCCCAGGAGGATGGTACCAGCATCTGCTCAACATTGGGTGAGGGTCTCGTGGTGATTCATGCATGGTGGAGGGTATCACATGGTGAGACAGATCCTGCTAGCTTGAGGATCTCTTCCTCTTGTAAAGTTTCTAATGCCATCGCAGGAGCTCTACACTCATGACCTCCTTTAATTTTAATTACCTCCCAAAGACCTTATCTCTAAATACCACTAACATAAGGATTTAGGGGTTAAGTTTCCAACATGTGGACTTTTGCAGAGCATTGTCAAACCATAGCAAGCACCAAGCACTGCCCAAGAATAATTCCTCTCTTTGAGCGTTGTCCAGCATTGTTTAGGAGGTAAGACACACAGCACAATCAGAGAACAAACCTAGATGGGAGAACGTGTCCTTACATACAGAGAAACATGAGGCTGAGAACCTCAGGGTTGCTGGGGGCTGGAGGTACCGAGAGAAAACTCAAGGGAATGGGTGCAATTTGGAGAGGTGGAAGAAGGAAAGGTATGTTGGAGCGCATCCAGAGCAGGAATAAGGTTCCTTGCCTCAGGAAGACCTACCTGATCATCATGAAAGAAGAGCTTCCTAATCAGATGGGGCATATGATAGTGTTAGGTCTGAGCAAAAGGTTGGTCTTGATCTCAGAGGCAAGAAGGCAGGGAGAATGGTTGGAAGAGGTAGCAAAGTATTCTCAGAGATATGGCTGTGGGGCTCCCGAGCAACTTGAAGGCAAGGTCAAAAATGCAAACGTCCAATACTCTGTAGTTTCCAAAGTGCTTTCTGTTATGTTATCTTGTGTGATTCGTACAAAAACCTCCTTGAGGATAAGGGATAGTAGAATTTCCCATTCTACAGCTGAAAAGACTGAGACTCAAAGAGACATAATTGATTCACTTCTGCTTCCCCTTCAGATTGGAACCTGGTCTAGAATCTCATTCTGGGCTATGTATCCCTTCCAGTACATTCGACTGACTCTTATTATTTTATTTTCACATCTCCTTTATCGCCCAGCCTAGGAAAGTACCAATGGACGCTCAAAACCTTTGAGAACGAATACTAGGAAAAAAGCTGAGTTTCTTGGGAGAAATGTGCTGTGTAGTTTTGAGTTTGTGTGCGTGTGCACATGCATGCATGTGTACTATGAGAGAAACCATAGCCTTTACGCTGAGCAACATACTCAGCTCGCCCACCCCTTTTTTGAGACAGAGTCTTGCTAAGCCATTTAGTTGCATAAACCTGGGCTCAAACTTGTGATCCTCCTGCTTCAGTCCCTCAGAGTGCTGGGTTACAGGCATCTACCACTATACCTGACTAATTTTGAATTCTGAATATATTTGATAACCACAGTATTCTATGTCCTACCTGACCTGCCTAGCCATGAATTCAATAAATGTTTTCAACAAATCAAGTACCAATTATATGCCACCCATTACATCAGATCCTCGGGGAAGCCAACCTCCCTGGCCTTGTGAAACTCACATTCTAGTACAGCTCCATCCGCTCAAACTTTCTGGGATGGTGGGAATAGTCCATATCTGTGCTGTCAAGTATGGTGGTTTCCATCACCTGAAATGTGGCAGTGTGATAAGGAAATGAATTTTTAGTTTTATTTAACTGGTGGCCTGCGATTAGTATGTTGTCTGGCACAGCTCTCGTGGAATGGCTTTACAGATAACAGTGACGGGAATTCCAAAGGTCACGCTCCATTGCTGTAGCAGGAAGTGTGTCTCTTCCTGGGAATAATCAAGGAGGCTTTTCTGACATATCACTGCCTTTCCAGAAGTGAAGATGGGCCTTTTAGCGTTTTCTCTTCTCTTCCAGCAAACTGTCTTTTTGAGCTAAAACCAGCCCCTCATGTTCTTGAAGAATCATTCTCCTTTGAGTGTTTGTTACTGAACACAAAACAGTACAGTTGATCCTGCATATCTACAGATCCTACAGCCAATGATTCAACCTATCATAGATCAAAAATATTTTTTAAAAACTGTCTGTACTGAATATGTACAGACTTTTTTTTGCATTATTCCTTAGACAATATAGTAGAACCACAATTACGTAGAATATATGATATAGTAGGTATCACCTATAGATGATCTGAAAGATGTATGTGTTATGTGTAAATACAATGCCCTTTTCTATAAGGGACTTGAGCATCCTCAGAATTTAGTATCCTTTCGGGGTTCCTGAAACTAATTCCTTGAGAATATTGAGGGACAACAGTAATTAGGGTTACCCAACCTATGCTGCATCTGAGAGAGCAGCTGGAAGGGTGAGGAGATGCATGAGTGTCTTGTAGAGAGAGTATATGGCCCCTTCTGGCTAAGAAGAAGCAGGGTGAGTCATGAGGCTGCCACCTGTAGAGGGAGGCACAAGTTTGAGGCGGCTTCTTTACCTAGCACTGGTCTGGTAAGTATGACTCCTGCTTTGTTACCTGCCGTCATTTCCACTGAGAATTCTCCATGACCCACTCCCTGCAGGCTGTTCTTCATGATCAGCCCACGTCTAGCCCACACTTCTGTTTTGTCCACTCCCAAGGTTAAGGAAACAGCCCAACTTCTTTTTTCCAGTGGGTGGAAAGACAGGAGAATTCACAGCACACAGAAACTCATACACTACCAGGACCAGAAGGGGCCCTTGGGATCCATGTGAGCCATTTTCCATTTTTCATAACCCCTGGGACTTGCCTGCAGTCACACAGAAGCTAAAGCAGAGAAAGATACTGGGTGTAGTGGCCCATACCTATTACCCCAGCACTCTGGAAGGCTAGGGCGGGAGGATCACCAGCTCAAGCCAGTCTGGTTAACTTAGTGAGACTCTATCTTAGAATAAGAAAATAAAAGAGGACTGGGTGTGTAGCTCAGTGGGAAAGTCCCTGGTTCAATTCCCAGTGCCTCCCTACAAAAAAAGATGTGCAAGTCCTGAGGCCTAGGATAAGCTCTACACTGAGTCACCACGATCTTGGAGATGATATGTTTCTTCTCTGGGTCTCAATTTCCTCTTCTGTGAGATGGAGAAGTGAGTTACATGGTTCTCCGTCTTCTGCGTTTATGTGAGCCCACAGCTTTAGAGCATATTTAGTGGAAGTTTTTTTTAAAGGGAAGTTAATGCCCACTGCCATGGATTCTGTTTTCTCTGTTAATATAGATCTATACAGCCCCTCTGCCCTCTTTCAGCTTCTCCATTTCCCACCTTGTCCATAAGCAAAATTCATAACCCAACAGCAGGTGGCCTTTGTCTTGTAGCCTTCTGTGGGAAGGACTTGAACATTTTAAGATTTTGTTGTGTTTTAAGGGGCCCTCTACCACCGAGCCACAGCCTGAGTCCTGAACATTTGACCAGGATTTTTTTTTTTTTGTCTTTTTGAGACAGGGTCTTGCTATGCACTTCAGGCTGACCTTGAGCTCACTTTGTAGCCCAGGCTGGTCTCGAACTTACAGTGATCCTCCTGCCTCAGCCTCCCAAGTGCTGGGATTACAGGTGTGTGCTACCACACCTGGCTTGATCTGGATATTTTTGTGTTGTTGTTGTAGTACTTCTGTGTGGCTTAGTTGTTTGAGACAGAGTCTCTGTATGTATTTCAGGCTGACTTTGATTTCCTTATATAGCTCAGGCTGGCCTCGAACTCACAGTGATCCTCCTTTCTCAGCCTCCAGAGTCCTGGAATTAAAGTGTGTGTCACAATGCCAGCCTGAACTTTTTAGGGGACGTAAGACTAAATTTGTCATCAAGGCACATAAACATGGGTCTGTCAGATTCACATTTATTCTTCAGAATATTTCTATTGATGAATTATTAATTTTAATTGTATGAGTTTTACTATAGTAAACAATGAGTACTTAAGAAAAAAATCACAAAATAAATTGTTACTTTTTAATATTTATTGCTTATAAAAAAACAACAAAATGTTCAACATTGACTGTTTTTGGTGTACAAAGTCTAAGAAAGAACATCTGAAATAAATTCCTATGTGAGTTACAATGGAAATACCAATAGCATTCTACAAAAAAAAAAAAAACTCTTTACTAAAGTTATCACACCTAAGGCAGTCTGCACACATGACAACAGCATGTTCCGGATACATATCACTTACACAAACAGCATATCTCTGTTGCTTTCTTTTTTGTAGGACATACTAGACATCTCAGAGGTCTTGCTGTTTTGTCAGGAGGTTCTTACATTATACTGTATGTAGTTAATAGGAACATAAGATGTCAATAAAATAAATTATTAAATTCTTAATATATGTTATGCATTTAGAATAGACATGAACATTTTCACATCAACTGTTTACTTGCTTACAAAACCTAAAAGATAATATAAGAAAACAAAAACCTATGTGAACTACAATGTAAACACAAACAAAAGTCTACTACAGAAATAAGCTTGGCTTCAACTGTCACACCCACGCTGTCTTCACACACGACAACTGCATGTTCTGTACACAAGCATCGCTTGCACTGATAGTACGTACATTTTGTTTTCTTGTACTTTCTTGCAGGACACAGTTGACATCTTTTTTGTTTTCCTGTCATCATAGTAGGTCTTTGTGATGCTGCACCCGCCTATTTACCTGTCAGCTCACCAATGTGCTCCTCAGTTTTTTTGTTTGTTTGTTTGTTTGTTGCCTAGTTCCCTGGGCAAAAACATTTTGTTTTTCCTCTGCTGTAAGTGATCTCTTATGAGCTCCAGTTCCAGTCCTCTAAGAAAACTTCTCCATGATGTTTTGCACTTGTTATTTTCTTTGTAAACTATCAAACTATCCCATACATGTTTTGGATCAAGTAAAACACAATCATTGTCCAATATTTTGTGTTTCAAGCAACATCCTAGTTGCTGCATAACTCATCAACAACATCTACTACACCTTCAGTTTTGTCGTTGAAAGTTTCCATCTCAGGCTTCTGTTTTGTCGAAGTTTCCATCAAGGCAAAATGTTGACATCAGCAGTACTAATTTTTCTTTGCCATATATGAGGCCATTGTTATATCTTTCTGAAATCCAAATATTGTATTATACAATTCTCTGTTTTGAAATTGCAACATTTCATTTGGAATTTCTGCTTTGTTCCTGTGTACAGTTCTGAGCTGGTCAACTTGTGCTTTGTTAGCAAATGTAACATCAATTGGAAACCGGTAAACCAATTGCAAATATCACATTCTGATTAGTTTGGGAGATGAGTGCGACAAGTCTGTTCACAACACCTTTCGGTTTATTACTATACAATTAAGGACCTGATTGCTGAGTTCCAGGATAAATGTCTACATGGAAAGCATAATAAGTCTTTGCATCTATAAGGGCATAAATTCTTATGCCATGTTTTGACCCATCACTTTCCCATAAATCTTTTACATCCCTGTAATCGCTATGAGAAATCCATGCTAAGTACAGCAGACCTGTGAATGCTTCCAGTCTAGCTAGTGAGGTGTCATAATAAACACATTTTTGAATATGGCTATTGGTGCATGCAGAACATTTTACTTGCATTTGATTGAGCTTTTGTGTATCTCACAGCATCTTGTAGCATTTCATCTGTTACAGTTTCCAACATTGAGTAGCAGTGCTGGCATTCTGTCTGTTTCACCCCTGCCAAAATCACTATATTCCAAGAACTAGTTCTAACATTGCATCGTTCGATTTGGTTGCGTGGCCATTTCACAGCTTTTTTACTAGTCAAATATGTACCCATACTGCTGTTTTTCTTTCATCATCTGAATCAAGGACTGCAGTTCTATATCCAAATGTCACAATGAATGCTCTCTCTCCCCTTCTTCAGGGAGGGGACTGGTCACAGGTATTCCTGAGCAGTTCATGAAAGAAAAAGGGCCAATTCAGTAGGACAGAAGGAATCAAGCCCATTGGAGGCAGAAGCAGCACCATATATTGGTCTCTCAGAAATCAAGGCTGACCACATTCGGGGACCATATTGGAATGTAGCAATAAGAACGAACTGTGCAGAAAATTCTCCACAGCTTCTGGCCTTGAAACCTATGCAGAGCCACCTAGAGCTGAGTCAGGTCCTCTTAGTGCTCCAAAAATGTGAGGAACCATGACTCCGTAGTTACAGCCCAGGGCTAGATTGGCTTCTTCGGCATGCATATTTGTAAGATGAGGCTTCACCCCGCCTCTGCTCTATACCTACTTCCTTGTCTTTAAAATGGCCTCAGAGCTCTGCCCGGAGGATTAAATAAGATGTTGCACGGACAGATGTGCCTAGCACAGGGCCGGCCACACCCGTACCCACACACACACAGCCCTTCTCTCACTTCCATTTCCCTATCTCCCAGGGATGGTGAAGATTGAAAAGGGCTAACACTGATCTCAAGGACCCTTCCCTGGTAGGTATAGCCTGTGAGTTTCTGTGTGCTGTGGGTTTTCTTTCTACCCGCCGAGGAAGGATGTTGGGCCCTTATCCCAACCCTCATCTCCTTGGTACTCCATTGATTTCCAGTGTCTTATTTCTAAAGAATAAACTGCTTCTGCCCCTACTTGCAGCTACTGTTCCTTCACACCCCAGACAGTTCTAGCCAACAGCAAAGGTTGTGGTGCCCCAGTGTGGAGGGCTGTGGTAGGGCCTGGGGAGCCAGCAACGCAGAGGAAGTGTGGAGAAAATTGGACCCCAGGCTGAAGGGCTAAGCTCAGAAGGAGAAGCCATCCATCTCCTTTCCCTGACCACACTGTAGAGCCAAAAGCAAGCCAAAATTTTCCCTTTGCTCCTCCTCAGCAAATTAGCACTTGCCCAGAATCTCAAGAGGTTACAACTAAGCTGGATGTGGTGGCATATTGCCGATAATTCCAGCACTCTGGGAGGCTGAAGCAGGAAGATACAAGTGTTTACCAGCTTGGGCACTTTAGTGACTTATCTAGACTCTGCCTTAAAGTAAAAAATAAAAAGGGCTGGGATGTAGTTCAGTGCAAAGGCCCTGGGTTCAATCCCTAATTCTTGGACAGGAAGAGAGAATGAGGTTACAGTAGACCAAAAGGAAATTTAGCACCACAGACTAAGCGGAAAAGGCACAGATACCGTACTGTACTGTACTGTGCAAACAGCGAGGGAGTTGGGAGACCTGGCTTCCTGTCCTCGTCAAATGTGAGTTCCTCATTTGAAACATGAGAGGACTAAGGGATCTTAGTCTCCTGGCCTGAAGTTTCATGAGCATTTTATCCTAAATAGCATGTCTTAACCTTTATGCTGTTGTCAGATTTTAAGAATCATTGTGTACACACAGGCACACACTTACTCTTGCAGGTGCATTCACTTTCAGGGGTGCTGGTGCTGCACTGGGCTGTCGTAGATGTCTTGGACTGAATGCCCCCCTTCATTCATACGTTGAAGTCCTAACCTCTACTGTGATGGGATCAGATGGTGGGGTCTTTGGGAGGTGATGAAGACATAGGGATGGGGTCCTCCTGAATGGGATGGGCGGGCACCTTACGTAAGAGACTTGAGAGAGCTCCCTTGCTCTCTCCACCACTCAAGGACACAAGGAGAGGTCCGCAGTCTGCAACCTAGAAGAGGGCTTCACCAGACCCTGCCATGCTGGCAGCCTCATCTAGGACTTCCAGACTCTAGAACTGTGAAAAATACATTTCCACTGTCTGTAAGCCATCTCACTAGGGTATCTGATCATTCTCTGTTAAATGTGTTAAACCAGGGTATGTCACATTTAGACAGATGGGCTGTGTTTTCTGCATCCATACTATAAAATCAATAACTGCCTTCTGAGCTCTGTTTCCTGCCCTACCAAGGCACTGAAGGAGAAGGGTGTATGAGGTGAAAGGGGTCTAAGCCCTCGGAGCCCAGTGGGATGACAAAACATTGAGAAACTCAGCCTCTCCTCTGCATGCAGCTTCCTTAGGGCCCCAGTCGGCAAAGAGCATTAGTGTGTTGATTGCATAAGGAGCTCAAGGTGCTTGAGTTCTTGTGCTCTGGGAGCTGAGGCCCCGAAGGACACAGCAAGGGGCTCTGCAACTGGACCAACAGACAAACCACTGCTTGGAGGGTTCAGGGTCCCTGTCACTTCCTGACAGGTTTGGTAAGGGCCCATTTATAAATATTTCCATTAAAAGGGAACTGGTACATCATTTCAGGAAATTGAGCCTGATCTCTCTTCCAGCAGGGCTAGAACAGTGGGTAGAATTTATTGAGGTTTTAACTGCAGAAGAAACCTCTAAAACTTCTGTCAAAAACTAGTTGCCAATGGCTTCCATCCAGGAGAATCTGTAGAGTCAGGAAAGTTGTAGAAGGTAGGTAGTTGGAGGGGCACCCAGAGGCTGTAGAACACAGACTCTATACCATGTTCTGAGCAGTTCCTCCTCACTGCTGCCACATAAAGATGATAATGGGTATCGTCAGCCTCTGTTTACCTATGCTGAGACTGAACCTAGAAAGGGCATGTCTGTCTCACTGTGGGATCCAAGCCCTAGGCTCTCTACTTCTACATGTTAAGTCACCAGGCAATAACTCTTGGCCTAAAATGACCTATGTCAAGCTTGACTGATTGACATTGATCGCAGTGTTAGAGATTGAACCCTGCACCCCACACATTAGACACTGAGCTACATCTCCAGCCCTTAAATGAGTTGTGATGAGAGTGGTATGAGATGCTTTCACAATGAACAAATCACAGCGGCAGCTTCCATTGGTTCTGGGATGGGGACCTTCTGTCTGCTGCATTCAGTGCCTAATGCCTAATTCTCCTTGGGCTGAGTTTGGTCATATCAGCTCATGCCAGGGATCAATCACCATTCCTTTCTGACCTGTTTTCCCTGACTGAAATACTGTGTGTATTTGTTTTCTATTACTCAGTGCTAGAAACTTAATGACTCAAAACACACCCACTTGATATTTCACAGTCTCTTCCGGCCAGGAATCCAGGCATGGTTTGTCTGCAACCTCTGCTTAGAGTTTAACATGGTTCCTGTCTAGATATCAGCTGGACTGTTCTATGGAAACTTCACTAGCACCTACTTCTAATCCATCAAGTGTTGGCAGAGTTCATTCCTTCCAGGTGTTTAACCGGGGGCCCAGCTTCTTGCTGGATTTGACTGGAAGCCACTGTCAGGTCCTAGAAGTCAGCAAAAGCCTGCCATGGTTCTCCGTAGGCAGCACATAGCGTGCAGCTTCTTCAAGGCCAACAGGCAAGTGAGTCGCTTAGAGTCTACATTCATATCCTAATGCAAAGGCGGTGACATCCCACTGCCGTTACCACCTTCTGTTGGACAAAAGTAAGTCATGGTCTCACCCACACTCAAAAAGATGGGGTTATCCAAGGAGTGAATACAAGAAGGCACAATTACAGGGTGTTACCTTGTCACGCTTGGGTACGTATATTTTTGACATCTTTATGAAGGTCACATTTTTAAAAATGTATTACCTACTATGTGCTGTATGTGGTGCCAGCTATTCACTGCAAAGAAAATAAGAAATGGTCTCTGCTTCAAGTACATCACAGTCCATTGCTGAGGATAGATCATTTTAATATAATTTGGAAGTTTCTAGGGTACAGCCAGGTACATCATGATGTGAGTGTCCAGACCAGGCAGTGGCAGCTTCTTGGAGGAAAGAAGACCCCAATGGAGTGTTTGAGGATAGACAGGAACCAGGCTGGTAACTGAAGGTAGAGTTCACCTTGCAGAAAAAGGGAGTGAAAGGAGAAAGGTTTTGAGTGTGAAACGAGCCACGGAGCAGAGTAAGGGTGAAGCCATAGAGGCCTTAGTGCACACAGTATGGAGGTCACACGTGTCTTTGGAGAAGGTGGTTTTTAAAAATAGGAGAGGGTGCTGCTAACCGCAGATGTCTAAACCAATCTGCTTTGCTCTGAATCCTGCAACACTCATTCCTTGTCTTGTCCCTCACAACCCGTACCCAACACTCTTGGTCCAGAAATCATAAAGGCAAACAAGTCATGCATAACTCTGCTGGTCATCGCTTCCTACTGCGTACTCCAAGGCTGTCCTGCTCTTCCACTAGTGTCTTAGTCACTTTCTCATCGCTGGAACAAAGAACCCAGGACTCTCAATGTGAAGGAGGAGAGGTTTATTTTGACTCAACATTTGCATGGTCAGTAGCATGGTGGAAGGACCTGGCATGAGAGAAAGCTGCTCATTTTGTGGCAGCCAGGAAGCAGAGAGAGAAGAGCAGGGGAGGGAGAACACCCACCTAGGTCATGCTGCTAGTGACCTGTCTCTTTTGGCCAGACCTTGCCTCCTAACAGCAAGTCAGCTAACCTGCCCCACAGTTATCACCTTGCAAAGCCCCACCTATGAGTGCATGAGGCTTCGAGGGGCTTGAGGGGCCATCTAGATAGAAACCATAAGAGCTAGCCTGGGTTTGGTCTCCATGGATATCTGCGACATAAGTGGCCAGCCAAGCAGCATTTGACTATGCAGGCGTTTTGGCCATGACAGTATTTCCTCTGGTAGATGTCAGGACTGAAGTGGAAGTGGATGGCTTCCCTTCAGTGACATCTTCCCTTCAGTGGCCTGCCCAGAACTCCCATACTAATTTCTCATCCTCCACATAGAAAACTCTCAGTTTAATTCTCCAAATCGAAATCACTTTTGCTTGCTCAGGTAATTCCCTGTTAAAACTGATCTCAGTCATTCAGTAGAGTGAGGCAGGGGTGGGGTGGGTGCTGAAAACAAGACCCAGTTTGATCCCACATCCTTTACTGATTAACAGCATTGTCTTGGAAAGTGTTCTTAATCTTTGTACATACAATCTGTATCATGTGTAAAATGGAAGCAGTGACACCCCCCCCATGAAATCGGTTTAAGTATTAGATGACACCTATAAATTGCACGGCACATAATCAGTACTTCATTAGTGTGAGATCCTCCTCTTTCCTTTATCAGTTGAAGTTTGTGATGACTTCCTGTTGAGTTGGGAGTCACATTTCCCTGCTTGTAATAATTCATAGCCATTAACATAATGTCTGGAAACAGAGCCTGACTCAAGGCATGTTCATTAAAGGAACATTTCATTGAATTAATTAATGAATGGATGACCAGTCAAGCAATGAATTCCCATCCATCTGCCTAACCACCACCCCACCTCCAATCTTAGGAGGCCACTGTGACTGGTGTTTGGGCGCACACTAGAAGGCATGGGCTCTTTTTCTGAGCTGTGCAACCAGCCAAGTTATACAATCTTTCTAAGCCTCACTTTCCCCTCCCATTTAATGGAGTACTTGCCCCAGAGGTTGAAGAGGGAATGAATGAGGTTGTATCTATTTGAAATGTTGAGTAGAGTGCCTGGCCCTATTCATAAATGTTAACTGGAGAAGACTTTAGGAAGGTGGACATGGTTGTGTCTGGTGTCTGGGCTTTTTCCTGACCCACCAAGACTGTCGATCAGAGCCTGTTCTGCAGCTCTCATCTGAAACCATTTCAAGAGGACTAAAAATCATCTACATTTAAGTATTTTTAGCTGGTTCTAGTGGCTTAGAGAGTGAGGGGGCAGGAATGGGAGGAGAAAAGAAATTAGTCTCTGTTGTCATCTGCAACCTGAGATGACTCCTCATTTTTTCTGTTTCTCCTGAAATTTTTTGGGGGGAAAGGGAGGTACAGTGAAGTGGGGGCTGCTGCTTGTCTGTTTTCAGTCCCATTTGCCAGTTGTGGCAGTGAAGGTTAAGCTCACCTAACTAAGCTTCTCTGTGCCTTACCACCCAGAACCCAGCTGCTCCTCAGACCTCTGGATGAGAGCAAGCAAGGTTCGTACACCTTTGCTCTACACAGTGAGCTATGCTGAACACGTCCATTCACCTCTCTGCTGCCTGTTTTTTCTCGTCTGTGAAATTAAAATAACCGTGGTGCTCTACACCTTGCAGGACTGTTAAGAAGATCCGCAAGAGCAATTACATAATGTCTTTTGCACAGCTTCAACATTACCATGGTGCTGGTGTGACATGTGTTCACAAGTGACTGTCCCCTTCTCCTGCCTGGGGGCAGCTGCTGCTTCCTCATTCTTTGATTCTTCCCCTTTTTCCATCTTCGATGTACCACAGAGCTCTTCCCCATGGGGGTGCCAACCTTGAACCATGTCTGGGGGTTCACCACAGCTCTTATATTAACCTCCCACTCTCCACAGGGCCCCCGGGGGACATGGTCTCTTTTATTTGATGGGCACCTTTGCTCTGAAACCAGGTGGCTGTCCTTTGCAGGGTTGCAGTCCTTCTGCATGGCAGAAACTGTCCTTCCAGGGGGCCTGTTTTCCATGACGCTTGATAGAATCTATTGGATTAACAAGGAGTCAGACAGATGACTTCCGTGTGAAACTGAACAGAGCAGCTATTTAGAGGACTAATCCATAATCTATTCTCAGGAATCTTCCAGAGGAAAAGTATAGGAAAGCTTGCATAAATGGTAAGGTTTGGGAAAGAATATAGAGATAAAAATGTGAATTATGGCCCTATTTAGTGAGCACCTACTATGGGCAGACTGTGCTGAGTGCTAACATCCATGACCTTATTCTGGAATCACCTGCCTCTCCCCGGTTTGCTGGTGTCTTTGGGCCACAGAGAGGCAGCTTCTCACCCAGTCTGTCACACTATAATACTACCTCGACATGTACAATGGGTTGAATTTTGAAACTTGTATTTTGCTCCCTCGGGAGACATTCAGGTGGCTAGGGATGTTTCCACCCTGTAGAGTGGGGAAGAAAGGCGCCACAGGGAGCGCTAGTGACAGGACACGAGGTCTTCAAGGAGAAAGGCAGCCCTGGCCACACTCATGCCCTCCGAAGGCAGCCTGGGTGACTGGAGGGTGGGTGTTGTTTTCCTCTTGTCCCTCCCCTGCTCACAGCTTCTCAATGACTCCTCACTTTCTTCCTCGTTCATTCTGACCCTCTTGCTGGTTCCCAGCCATCCATATCATTTGTCCTCCTCTCTAGTAGACCTCCTTTGCATTGGGCATCTACTGCCAACTGGTCTCCGTGCTGCGCCTTTGCTTGTGTTGTTGCCTTATCTGGAACTCTTTCTCCCCAATCCTAAGCACACCCCTGCACCTTTCCAGATGGCTGTAGATGGCATTAGCAGAGAAAAGATGTGGGTCTTCAGTGTTTGGTCTGGAATTATTCTATTAGCATGAAATTTACACTTTTCCTAAAAAAAAACTATAAAGACTGATGGAGTAATATACATGGGCATATGAGCAAATGTTAATTTTGTTAAGTGCCTAACACGTGCTAGACATTTGGGCTGACTCTTCAAGCATTTTATCTGACATTAATCATATCCTGCAGGGTCAGTATAGTTATCCCCATTTAAGAGATTGGGAAAATAAGTCTTAGAATAATTAACTTGCCCACAGTCCTACAGCTAGAAAGAGTTTGCCTTCCAAGAACGTGCCTTTTCACACAGCAGACACTCCCCCTTGTGCCTTCCATGCAAAAGCGCACTGATCTTGCAGGGAGGAAAGGCATTGTCTAGGTCCTAGAGCGACTTAGAGCAGAGGCAGAGAGAAGTGTGTTTTATTGTGTCACACTCATGGTCTAATGGCTGGTTTCCCAATTACAAACTGCTGCCTTCCTGCAGCAGAGGCCAGAGCTCCAGCCCCCTTTTAGCAGGAACAAAACAAGAGCTTCCCAATCGGCTACTGAGCCCTGCCACATAAAAACATCAGGGAACCTAAACAGCATTTTCCTGCTAACCACCCCCTGAGGAGGGCTACTTAATAGACCCTTTATGGGTTAGAAGAAAGACTTGTTGATGGGGAACTGGCATGGGGGTCACAGGTTGGAATCCTTCCTTCACTGAGAAGGTCTGCTTATGCCCCCAAATAGCTCAGCACTCTTCCCCCACTTCCATGATTGTCTTTATAGAGCACATTTTTCTTCCTGTTGGCCGCCCTTGGGGGTAGTGGCCCCTTCAGGCTACTATCCCATTGATTGTTAGATGTACACTCACAAACAGGCCAGGGGAGCTGAAAGCAGAGGCCATTAACCCCAGCTAACTGAAAAGGTTCACTGCCAGGAGACTGATTCTGAAACTGGGTCTTCAGGATCAATATATCTTTCTCCATTAGCTTCATTTCCTCTGAAGGAAGTGGCTAAAGCCATTAGGGTTGATGGTTATTGACAGGCCTCCCCACTGCCCTCCCGCACCCACATGGGGAGAAGGTTGAGGAGTAAGGGCCAAGACTTTGGAGGTATGAGTGTTAAACAGAGCCACTCAGGCTCTTGGCAAGGCTGTTTTCCTGGCCTTGGTGACAAAAGTACTCGGAATTCACTGTGTGCTAGAATAAATTGTTGCAGGATATAGGAAAGAGTGACAAACGGTACCAGGTACACACTGAGCTGGCTTGAGTTTGAAAAGGAGTTTGGACACATGGAAGGCTTTTCTGATAACCAAGAAACATTTTCGTGTCTTCTTTTAGCATATGTAAGAAGAGGAAAGATGGCCTCCAAGGTCAACAGTCCAAGTACAGCCTTGCCTGGCCATTAGGAGGGATGGCAGGATGGCCTCAAGACCCTTTACAGTCAAGGAATCACTGCCTGTCATGTAAAGTTTCCTCTTCTTCTCCTTCTCCTTCTCCTTCTCCTTCTCCTTCTCCTTCTCCTTCTCCTTCTCCTTCTCCTTCTTCTTCTTCTCCTTCTTCTCCTTCTTCTCCTTCTTCTCCTTCTTCTCCTTCTTCTTCTTTCTTCTCCACCTCCTTCTCCTCCTTCCTCTTCCTCTTCTCCTTCTTCCTCCTCCTCTTTTTTTTTTTTTTGGACAGGGTCTCACTATATAGTTGAGGGTGGCCTTGAACACACAGTATAACCCAGGCTGGCCTCAAACTCATGGCAATCCTCCTGCCCCAGCCTCCCGAGTGGTGGTGGGATTACAGGCATGTGCCAGTGTGCCAGGCCTAGGGTTGCTTTTGAGGACCTCAAAACACTTTATCAGGTCACATCTTTCTTAGCTTCCCTATGGGCTTCTTCATCACCTCTCTGAAGATGAATACACTAAAGCACCAAATGAAAAAATGACATTCTTTGAGGAAAACCAGCTCCCACAATCACTTGGCCTCTGACCATCAATTAAAGGTGAGAATGAATCTGTGTGGATCTCACTGGCCACTGATAGCTGAGAAAGTGACCGTATCAGACACTGAAGTCTCAATGAGCAGGCAGGAAAGGCGTATGCAGTATGGGAAGTTGAGACTTACCCATAAGCATTTCCCATCTCTGGTGGTTCGAGTGCCTACAATAACGTTGGCTCTATATTTTATACTGATGTGCCCATCCGCATAGCCAGTAGCTCTGCAAAGGGGGATGCACCGTCCTTGGAACCAACCTGAATCATCAGGAGAGAAAAACAAAACATGCTGATCAGGTTGGGGTGGAACTGAAACTTCATCAAAGGAAAAGGTAGAGTCTAAGAGGAATGGGAGGGAGCAAAAGCCTGAAAACCAAGTCAGTTCTGGTGCATAGAAGACAAAGTTGGGCAAATTTCTTTTTAGAGTACCAAGGCCTTTTTCATGTCTAGACTTGCTTCTACAGTGAATCAGTTTGGAAGATTAATGGGAAAGCATAAGCTAATGTCATTGAGGCAAATGCAGGGCACAGACGCAAAGACAGAGCAACACTAATGTTCTCCGGCCCCCACCCTTCTGTTGCCAAGAGTGCCCAGCCCAACACGGAAGACAGCCCAGGACTCTGGAGCAGGTCTCCATGACCACACCCATCAAGAGGCCTGGGTTTCCAGGGAGGAGAGAACTGTCTCTTCCAGACAATAGAATAGAAGAACATCAGCTGAGACACTTCCCTGGGCTTGACTTAGAACTTTTATGCTGAGGGGAGGGGGCCCCTGCCTTGATGCAAAAGTCAAGGATGCCAGCCCATCCAGTTCCCCTTTTGGGGATGGAGGGAAGAGAAGGGATGACTGGGCTGCTGGTTCAGGCCCTGATTCCAAGCCTATAATCTAAAGTGTGAAACCCTCCAAAATCAGAATCAGTCTCTCTCTCTTTCTTTCTTTCTTTCTTTCTTTCTTTCTTTCTTTCTTTCTTTCTTTCTTTCTTTGCAATGCTGGGCATTGAACCTAAGGCATTGCACATACTAGGCAAGCACTCTACCACTGAGCTATGCTACATCCCTGGCTGTTGTTGTTTCTTTGTTTATTTTGAGACAAGGTCTCTAAATTGCCCAGGCTGGCTTCATGCTTGCAATCCTTCTACCTGTCTCTCCAGTAGTTGGGATCACAGTTGTATGTCACCACATCTGGCAGAAACTTTTGAAGCTACAACATGGCTCTCAAAATTTTCAGGTTTGGGAACAGTCTAGATTTCAGGTTTTCAGAGCAGGGATGTGCCACCTGTTACTGAGTCCAAGTCTGTGTGTTTGCCACTTGAAAAGACCCCTGTGAATGGAAGATGAGTTTTTGGAGCTAGGGAAAAGGTAGATTCGGTAGTCCAGCAAGACCCAGGACACAGTACACTAACATCCTGAAAGGGCTTTGTAACTTAACACAGGTGTTAAGCATCTCTTATCTTGGGGAGAAAATGGCTGATGAAACCTGGTCACTGGTCATCTGTAGATTTGCACCAGTCTTGAAGAAAAGGAGAGATAAAGTAAATTTTCTGACAAATCAATTTTTCGCTGCTAGTTTAACTGATTACCAAGAGCTACGTGCTCAGAGAGGCATAGGCTTTTTCTAGAAAAAGATACACGCAACTTTTAAATGTAACTACAAACAAGGAATGTCTTTGCAACAGGGGCGATGACGTTTTCATGGAGGGAGTTGAGTTCTGCCTTGAAGAGAAAGTGTAGCAGACTAGAAGAGTCTGATAATTAACTGACTGCTTTAACAGTTGCTGCCTGATGTGGAGCCTGTTTTCCCCACCCTTTGAGTCACTGTATTTTTCACATGTAGACTGTGGATAAGTTACTCGGAAGACATTAAGCTTAGGAGCTCACATGTTTAAACCCAGAGTCTCATAGATTTATGATTTAAGCCCTGAGTCTCATTGGGCTGGGATTGTAGCATTAATGCCTCATTCCATTCTGCTTCTTATAAAGTAACCTCACTCCTACGCCCATTACCAAACTACATATCATCTCCTACTCAGCTTAAACGGATGCAGGATCATCTCCCCATGAGACTGTCCTCACGAGTCAAAAGCCTTTATGAAGTGCTGGACCGGTTTTGTTGGGGATATGGAACCAGCTGTCAACTACAAGAGGAAGCATGGTGACATAGATAGATGTGATACTGGTACATTTTTAATTGCCTCTGGCATGCATTTGTACGGGCTTATTTTACCTACCTTTAGACTTGATCATATCTTGGTCTCTCTGCCCTCAACTGGTGCCCTGGCCTATTTCCCACAGTGATCCTCCTGACAGTTGTCCACGATCAGACAAAACTGTAAGTCTAGCAGAGCCCAGATTTCTAGCCACCTTTGACAGTACTGTACTCATTTTTAAACAAATAAGGAAGTCTGCTTTCCCCCATTGCTTTATTACTTGACAGATGCTACAGCATTGTTCAAAACTCCAACATCCTTACGCAGTCTCTGTAAATCAAGGGAATGCCATGGTTTAACTAACCATGTAGCTCAGAAGGACCAAGCATGAGATTTCCAGAGCTCTCATGGCATCAGAACTCATCTGAAAGAGGAGAAACAGAAAGATGTGACCTGTAGAAGAGGCAACCTGCCTGAGCTATGAAGGCAGGTAACCTAACTTGGGCAGGCTTGCAAATCTAGGGACCCTCGGGTACTGTGTGCACCCCTTGAGAGCAAGGATGATCTGTGTACTTACACAGACAGACCTTGGGTGCTGAATGAATGGCAGTGCACCTGCATTACTGGCCATGTGACCTTGAGCTTTAGTTTTTGTCAACTGGATAAAAATGACCGTCAGGCTACAAGCCTTATGAGTAGTTTTTGTCACCTTGAACAATTTCATGCATCCCTTCCAGGAGAAATTATTCCTTCCATAAATCATGAGCTGCCTGCAGCCCATTGGCACGTGCCTTCACAGAGAAAATTCAGGAACAGCGGACTAGACTTCTTGGCTCCAAGTGTGGACTCGAGGCACACACAGAGTCCTCCACCCCCAGGACTGGAAACCAAGGAGTTTCCAGTCTCGAGGCCCCAGGGTGGAGAAGTCACAGGAGCGCCTGTGATCTGAAGCCCAAATGTTAGGATTAGGATGTTGAGTACAGCAGTTTTGGCCACTGCATGATATATTTAGAAAGCAAAATTAAGCATCTGACCCACTCAGAATCTGTAGCTGCTCGATCCAGTGGTCCTCCCTATCCACAATCTCACTTTCCTTGGTTGCAGTTACCCAAGACCAACTGTGGTCCAAAATATTTAATGGAAAAGTCTAAAAATAAATAACTTATGGGTTTTAAATAGCTTTTTATCACAATTTATTGCAGTTCTATTTTGTTGTTATTTGTTATTAATCTCTTTCTGTGTCTAATTCATAAATTAACCTTCATAGGTGTGGGCAAATATGTGTAGAAAAAACGTGATACATACAGGCTTGGGCGCTCTCTGCAGTTTTAGGCATTCTCTGTGGTTTCGGAGTATCTTCTCCATGGAGGCGGGGGATGACTGTGTCCTTCTTTCACTGATTCATAAATTTGAACCAAACCTCTGGTGCCCACCCCTGGGTTGGGGCAGCCCCAGAGGTAGCCAAGCAGCTGGCCTGTCAGGGGAGAAAAGCTCCTGACGTTGTTGGGCTTTGTAGTTTGTGCTGAAGGTGTATTCAGTGCCTAGTACTTGAAGGTTTTCTTCAGTTGTTACTGGCTTCTCTGACCTGATTTTTCTCCACCTAGAGAAACAAATCTGAGGAGGGCCATTGCTAGTCCTCATCAGCCTCAGGCATGGCACTGAGCTGCTGCATCCTATGAAGATGTTTAGCATTCAGCAGGCTTCTTCAGACAGCACAATAAAAGCCTCTAATATTTCTACCCAAGACTGCTTTACAAAAAGCATTGTTTTTAAATATACCCTAAAAGAATCCCTTGATTTTCCTATGTGGCACCAACAGCCTCTTCGTATGGCTGGATTCTCTGGCCAGGAAAATTAGGAATTGGGTTCTACCTAAGCCCACCCATCATCCAATTCGGTGCAACTATTAACTGGTTTTGATGGAAGAGAATGAATCATCTGGCTAAGTAGGCCATTTTCAAATTAAGTGTTGGGTGTGAAAAATTTAAAACCTTGTGCCCTGGGGGTGGAGAAGATTTTCAAAACCCCTAAAGTTATTATTAAATGTTTCCAAAATTTGAGATTGTCTTGGCCATGGGAGTCTTGGAGTCATGGGAGTCTTGGGAGGGAAAGATGTAATTAACTTTGGTGCCTGTGAAGTCGTATGCACTTGAGGGTTTACATATCTAGTCTTGTATCTTCTGTTTTTTTATCCTGTGATCACTTGAGAACCAATGCATAGAACAAGGGACATGCATGAGGCAATGAGCTTATGTCCACTGGTTATCCCGAGCCGAAGATAGTCTAACTTCAGATATAGGCTTAACACCACTGACACAAAAAATCCAAGATTTTTGAGCATGATGATGCTTTTTGTTTTCAAGCATTTCAGATTTTATATCTCTTCTGATGAGGGATGCTTAACTAGTAAAGTCTATGCAAATATTCTAAAATCTGAAAAACTGCAAAATCTAAAACATATCTGGCCCCAAGAATTTTGGATAAGGGAGGTTCTACTTGAAACTGGACCCAGGTAAGCACACGTGTAATCCCAGCTATTCAGGAGGCTGAGGCAGGCGGATCATGAGTTTGAGGACAGCCTGTGCAACTTAGCTAGACCTTGTCTCAAAAATGAAAAAGTAGAAAAGATGTGTAGGTGCAGCTTAGTGGTAAAATACCACTGGGTTAACTCCTAGCACTAAAAAAAGAAGAAAAAAATATATATATATGCTTATTTGAATTAAAGTCTTACAGTTGGGAATAAGTTTCAGTCTCTACTGGTGTACATAATGTCTGTTGTTTTTTACTGCAGGTTTCAGATACCTGTGGTCTAATACAGCAAGAAGGTGCTCTTCTGAGGCCTACAGTGAACCTTGGCGTCTGCACTAACATCCCCAAGTCAGGGCATCTTGAGTCAGTTTGTTTGTTTGTTTTTTGAAACAAGGTCTCACTGTGTGGTTCAGGTTGGTCTTGAACTCACTATGTAGCCCAAGCTGGCTTTGAATTGTGGCGATCCTCCCGGCTCAGCCTCCTGAGTCCTGTGATTACAGCAGTGCACTGCCATGCCCGGCATTTTGAGTATTTATTAACCTCACTGTTGAGTAAACTAGGAGTGGAACATGCTCCTTGGACAGGAAATAGAAACTCAGTGATAGCCCAAAACAGATGTGTGGATTGCAAACAGAAAGAGACAAGGAATCCTCAGGGAGGTCTAGGGATATGTATCTAACGAGACGTGTCTGTTCATGACATTTGGTTAGCCATTAGCCTGCAGTAGTAACTGAACTCATTCCCCACTACGCCCCTTGCCCAAATCCATTTCTACTCCAGCCCCCTCCTTCAGGGATATCTCTACCAGCCACATAAACAATCAAGCGAAAACTGACTCAGCCTCCAAGTTCCACTTGGCCAGCAACGCAAACATCATTCCCAGTATCCCCGCCATTGCTGCTTTTGTGGTACCCTCCTGATGTGTCACCGAGGCTTCCGTGTGGTCTCCCAACGGACCACCCTACCTCCCTGAGGTGTATCTCTCAGGACACCTGCGACCCTGCCTCCCTACTTCACACCCTGCCTTGCTTCCCACTGCGCACAAGTCTGTGATTGGGCCCGAGTGCGTTCTACCAGCGCGAGACCTTTGTGCCCCGAGCCCTGCCTACCTTGTCAGCTTCATCTTTACCCTGCTCCAGCTTTGCAGTTGTTGTGCTAGCATTGCCAAACTCCATTTTTCCTGCATGCACAGTGCTGTCCCTTTCCTTCAGTCGTTTGATCGTGTCATCCTGGCTACCTCAGGTGCCCTTCTCTCCAGCCGGTTCTAACTCGCTCCTCACTCACCTCACACACACTGAGGATTGAATCCAGGGCCTTCACACTGAACTACAGCCGCCAACCCTTCAAAAAAAATGTTTTTTTTCTTTAAAGAATATTACTAAGTCTGTAAATTGCCAAGACTGAGCTTGAATTTGCAATCCTCCTGCCTTGGCTTCCCAGACTGCTGGCATTACAGGTGTGCACCACCACACCTGGCCTCTTACTCATTTTTAAGGGCCACATCTAATACCGTTTCTTCTAGGACTAATTTCAAAACTTTCTCAGGTGACAGCACCTTAATGTCTCAATTTTTACATAAAGCTTGTGGGCCAACATAAATACCTAATCATTCTGTTTATTTAGTAGTTATATCCAAAAACCTTAATAAGCATTTATGTCCTAACAACTTAGGAGCCATTTGAAAAATAGCACACATACATTGAAAGAAAGACATTATTTTCACTGCATTCTTAAAAAATCATCACTATTTACTAGCAAGGTACGTGTGTCTCTCAGGCCCTGCACCATCACTCAAACCACTGCCATTCTCATTTCCTGTTCCACATTGATTTTTGTTGGGTACTTGTTTTTTCTTACATCAGTTACCAAAACCCTAGCTTCAAACAGATATGACTTCAAGAGAAACTTCACCACAAATAATGAAAGTGTAATTACCTTAGACACTTACATGGCATCCAATGGAAGATTAGTATTGCTATGTTAACCTCAAAAATTTTAAAATATCCCATGGCACCTCTTTGAGCTTGCCATGATTACTGTGCTGGAAGCACAATTTGAAAGTGTAGGAACTGCACTGCAGAGTTAGGTGCCCTCTTCTGAGCCCCCTTAGCACATCACCTGTCTCTGGCTGGCATCCCCTAGAGTAGACCTGGACTGACTAGAGGGGGCGATGTCAGAGCCTCAGGTGATAACCAGGGTGCTGTGACCCAAGGGAGTCACCTTGCCTAACATTGACCAGGAGGTTCACAGCCTGCAGCTCTGAGAGGCAGTGAGAATCCAGCCAGAGCCTCAGTGGAACCAGCCTGAATTAGCCAAGGGGAACCCAAAGCTATTGTCCCTGAAAGGTGCCCACCAATCAGAAAATGCCATTTCGCAGTCTTGGTTTAGTTCTTGGTTTTCATTTGGTTTCAGAATAAAAGGGAAAGAAGAGAATGAAAGGAAGAAAAAAGGAAGGCAGCGGGGAGGGAAAAGGAAAGGACAGGAGGAACAGATGTCATTTGTCTCAGACACACTAGCAGGAAAGGGGTGTGTCCTTTCCAAACCTTCAAGGGCATGAGGGCATCTTCAGTGCTGGGGCCAGTCCAACCTCAAGTCCAGACATCACCAGGACTGAGAGCAGGTGGCAGGGGAAGCCCAGCAGAGCGTAGCAGGGCTATCGGTGGCATGCTGGCTCCTTCCTTTGTGGCTAATTTCTTCAGCTCTTGCGTGGTTTTTTTGATTTGCCATTGTTTTTGTCCTCTTTGTGCTGTTCTTCCCCTTCCTTGGTTGGTAGGAGATAGCATCTGTTTGTTTGTTGTTTTATTATCTCA
>RJWT010001906.1:0-44249 GCA_004365215.1 Cuniculus paca | reverse complement strand
TTCTTTATCCAATCCTTAATTGATGGGCATTTGGGTTGTTTCCAAGATTTGGCTATTACAAATTGTGCTGCTATAAACATGGGTGCACATATATCACTGTGGTAAGATGATTTCACTTCTGGGAATATGCCCAGAAGCGGAATAGCTGGGTCAAATGGGACTTCCAGTTCTAGCTTTTTGAGAAACTTCCATAGTGACCTGCACAGTGGTTGCACCAGTCTGCACTCCCACCAACAGTGGAGAAGGGTTCCTTTTTCCCCACAGCCTCTCCAGCATTTGTTGTTGGTGGTTTTCTTGATCCTGGCCATTCTTTCTGGAGTGAGATGAAATCTCAGAGTTGTTTTAATTTGCATTTCTCTAATGACCAATGATACTGAACATTTTTTCATGTATCTATTTTCAAACATTTTCTTAATGTTGACCCAATGTCCCTCTTTAAAAAATCCATTATTTACATTAAATATGAATGATTTATTGCAAGTTAATTTACTAAACTACTGGCTTTTGCTGTTGAAAAATCCAATTTGCAGTTAAATCACAAAAAAAGTTTATATAGATATGTTTATCAGATTGTTAAAATTGGATATTTATGGTTATCTCTGAATTTCTAAGGAGAATGTGTGGCAAATTCCTCACTATTCAAAACTAAGATATCAGGCACATATCTCAGTACTTAAAAAAAGATGCCAAATTTAGCCAGGGAATGCTTCATGCATACCCTCCCATCTTTGCAATGAAGATAGGAGAAACTGCAGAGAAGCAAGAATTGCAACGCTACCCCATGCTAATGCTTTACTGAAGGAACAAATTCCATGCTGGGCTAACACAGGAGCAGGGGTACAAGCTATAAGCCTTCTTAAAACATACTGATCCATTCCTTAGAACAGGGTGGCAGGGATAGTAGGGGTGTATAAGGACTGTGAACCACAGACAGCTATGTGCTGACCAGAAATAGCAAAGATGGGAGGCTGATTCATACAGACCACAAAGGTAGGGCAAAGAGAAAGGGTGAGATCTGGATGAAGAAGAGGCAAGGTTCTATCAATTCCATATGAACCAAGAAGATGCCTCAGTGGACTGCATTAGAACTTCATTTGTTTTTGAGAGACCAAACCCAAGAAGAGACTCCAGCGATAAGAGGCTAATGGGATTTAATTAGGGCCAGGGGCTCACAGTATCCTCTAAAGAACCCTCTCCCCTAACCCATCCAGCAAAAAGAGTGTGATAGTTAGGTTTCCATCACAGTGACAAAATACCAGATACAAACAATTTAAGAGAAGAAAATATTTGATGTAGCTCACAGTTTCAGAGGTTTAAATCCATGGTTAGTATCACTGCCTGTGGTGAGGCTAAACATCATGGAGAGAAGTATGTGGTGGAGCAAAGCTACTTATGTCATGGTAGACAGGAAGCAAGAAGAGAGCAAAGAAGGGGTGGGGGTCCCAACATGCCCTCAAGGCACACCCCCAGTGACCTAACTTCCCTCCATTAAGCCCCACCTCCTAAACAGTCCATCCTCCAAATAGTGCCTCAGGCTGGAGACAAACATGTAGCATATGGGCCACTGAGAGACATTTAAGACCTAAACCATAACAAAGAGTAAGCACCTGGACATGTGTGATGACAGAGGGCACTGCAGCCCCTACTACAACAGCACCCATAAGACACAACTGCCCCACTGCCGTTCATGTGCATGTCCCACTCCCTGAGTCTACGGAGGTCAGAAGTAGGAAGGGCAAGAACATTAAAAAAAATAATGAAACACGCCATGCTTATTCCCACAGGTCAGATTTTAAAATCTGTAGTATTAACTGTACATATATTCATTAACTACAAATTATAAGTTTCTATACTTAAAAAATACAGGTTAGGCCTAGGTTCAGAAAGAGGGAATTTGAAGTTTTTAACTAAACTGCCCTGGATTATGGATTATTTAATACCTAAAAGTTAATCCTCACTACTAAACATATGACTTTTTATTTTTCCAGGACTAGAAATTTGCATTGAGCTACATTCCCAGACAAGGCCTTGGGAAGTCACTAAGTCGCCCAGGTTGGGCTCAAAGTTGAGATCCTCCTGCTAGTGGCTCCCAGAGTGCTAAGATTACCAGCAAGCACCACTTTGCCTGGCTTAATTATGTGACCATTTTTGTAACTGAAAGTACCTAGAAAGCCATGAGATCGTTGGGGGTAGGAGGATGTAAGCAGGTATTTCAGGTTAATAATCCTTAAATTCACACCATTCGATGAAGGGAAGATACTGACAAAACAGTATTTTAAGTATGTAACTGAGCTAAAGCAAAATAAAACAAAACAAAACAAAACAGGTGCCAGATAATCAGCTGTGACAAAGCCAGAGTGACAAAGTGCATGAGACGATTCTTCAGGCACACCATGAGGAAAGAAGCACCCAGATACCACGGTGGAGACCTGGGGCTGAGCCACCTGTGTAAGGCAGAGTGGACAGCAGAAGGACCACTCGTGCGTGCAAACACACCTGGAAAACCCCTGCTGATGCAAGCAAGGGACACACAGGCTGCATCGAGGGTGGATGCAGGAGCTGAGTTCACCCTCCCTGTGTGATTCAAGAATCCTAAGCTCATGCTAAAGAAGAACAAATGTGTCAAGGAACCCCAGAGGGACTCCTGAGACCCTGAAAGAGACCAATGCTGAACTTCTTACAGTCACTTCGATCACCTACCACAAAGTGAGTTCTCGTGTAACAGCCCTTACTTACCGTTGAGAACACTGTGAATGATGGGAGGAAGCTGTCTACGATGCACGCATCATTTCTAAACAGGAGGAAAGGAGGTAGGTACAGGCCTGTTCACAATACACAAAAGGGATCAACACGAGGTAGATTAAAGACCTTGATGGTAAAGATAAAACTTGAAAACCTTTAGAAGAAAAGGTGAAACCATCTCAGAAAAGAAAGCAGGTTTTAAACATGATACAAAAAGTACAGATGAAAAAGGAGAAGCTAGAGGAGTCATGCAATAAAGCCCTGGCCAATGAGATATACTGGGTGGTGGGGACTAGGGAGGGCGGCTTCTGGCAGGGCCCCTTCTTCCTGCCCAGCGCAGTGCAAGCCATCCTGCGGCCATAGGGCTCACCGGAGATGCCACTCTGACAGCACTGGGCCACAGAACAAAACCCAGCAGACCTCACCTCCAGGCATCTTTGGATATGAGAAAAATAAGTACCGGCTTGTTTCTGCCACTTTCAGTCTGATTTTCTACTACTTGAAGCGAACCAATGCAACCACGACTCTAAAGAAGGGAAAAAATAATACAGGACTAATTGTCCTCCCTCTAAGATAAAAATTTGAATAGGCAGTATTGTTTTATTTAGCACAATATCTTGCTTCCGTTGCCTAGGGCAAAATAAGGAAAAGACAGGCAAAATAAGAAAAAGACAGGCAAAATAAGGAAATGACAATTGACTCTAGGTCATGATTGTTAGATACTAAAACTGAATGGCTTTACCCTGGAAAAGTCCCTCAACTATGTGAATATAGTCTCTCATCATGTGAACATCTATCCATAGGACAGAGAACTAGCCTCAATATTCATTTTCTTTCCTTTAAAAAAACTTTTTATTCACATATTTGCAGTACATGATGATTACATTTATCGTGGACAGTTAAGCACACACACATAGCACATCTTAATTATTCTTTCATCCCCCTCTCCCATTCTCTCTACCTCCTCCTTTCATCTCTTGGTCTCCATCCCTCTTGCAAAAAGTTCTATCTCCATTTCTCATTATGTATCTTCTATTTGCTCTTTAATTTATTTATACTTTGGGTTGCTCTTATAATAAAACAATGCAATATTTCAGTGTCTGTGTGACTTATTACACTTAATATTATGCTCTTAAAGTGCATCTATTTTCCTACAAATGACACAAGTTTATCCTTCTTTATGGCACAGTAATACCCCACTGAGTTTAAATATCACAATGTTTTTATTCATTCATTCAGTTTGAAAAACACATAAACACTTAAAACATCAGAGAATAAATTCCAATCCTTGACCTTCAATTAAATACAGGAATACAAAAATTTTTATATGTAAGGAACTTAAAAGTGCTATACAGAAAAGTAAAAAAGCTCATTGTTTTCAAAGACAATTACACTTTTCACATTAGCAACTCTTTTGCTAGTTTTGTTACCCCTTAAGTATATTTTCACTGTAAAATATGTAATAAGTGAAATTTCTGTTATACATTCATATATTTGTATCACATTTAAGTACTATTTAGCAATACTACAGGAAAACAAATATATAGGCTATCAAGAGGATATCAATTAAAATGAGGTTCTACACTATGCTCAATAATAAAGGAGCACTTTTCATTTCATTCCATTTAGGCATATCGTTGTATTTTAAGAGCAATGGCTAAATAGCAGAATGCTATTTTAAAACTATAATTGAATATGTCTTTTCAACAGAAATCTTAATAAAGATTATTTACCTCCACCAGGCAATTTAAAAGGAAAGATTAATTTGAGAACACTTTAATTCCTTGTTTCAAAAAATATTTCAGGAATGGAAAGAAATACAAGTTTAGAGTAAATGTTTGACAGCCAGCCTAAGAGTAAGCTACATTTCCTGCCTATTTCTACAGGTCCATTTCTTGATAACAGCATGGAAAAATTATTTAATATCCTGGATCTTAAGGTGAATGGGAGTTGCTATTCTTATTTGTAACTATTCATCTCAATTCAGGCAAGGAAAAAATATATTCAAGTTACTGTTTCCGGGTGCTAAATTGAATCAGGTGTCCTCTCCTCTTAAGAAAATTAAGTTGCTTTTGTGCAAGAGTGTTTTAATGAGAACAGAGCCAGCCGACAGTGATAAATGGGAACGACACCAGAGAGAGCATGTATGCAGGACAATATGTGCACGTTACAGTCTTACAGCCTATTTTTCACTGACTATTCTGAATGACTTCGCTGTTTCTTAAGGGGCCTATTAATCTCAAATTTAGTTATTACACAACGTTTATTTGAACATATATTCTGCGAATGATGACAGTTAATAAAGGAAATCTTTCACAAGCTGTATTTTTACATATTGTTCCAACCACGGCTCCCAGTCATTTGATGGTATTGATGGAGTAACCTACATTGTGCTGAAGCTTTTTTTTAAAAAGGCACATATATTCAGATTCTTTTCTAAGCACATGGGGACTCTTAAATAACCGTTAAAATGCATGCAAAAATTCCAAGTACAAAATGGTAAAAGTAAAAGGACAGCTTAACTGTTCAACAAAAATTGTTTAACGTGCAAACTGACCCTTCTAAGACAAACCAGACACCTTTTAACACTTTTAAAGGCTTGATGCCTAATATGCAATAGTTCTTGCATGCCAATCTACATTTTCACAATATGCACAGAGCCAAAGAGAGTAAAATCAATTTTCTTGAGGTGCAAAAAGAATCGAGTAATATTGCAGCTTTCTTTTCTCCTCAGTATGCTTTTCTGACAAAATGGTATGTACTTAAAATAGTAGTCTGTATTTTTATTTCTAGTAGCAAAATAAGCTTAAAGGGATTATTTTTGCATTTCCTTAAAAACCTATTTATCAACTGAAATAAATACAGTGATTCAGGATGTGGTTCTGGTTCCTGGAGTTTTTTTACTTAAGTGTTACTCGATAATGATAACAAAACCTAAAGACATTAATAAGAAATATATATACTAGTTCCAGATTTTTAAATCTGATTTATCATTGAGGTGAATATGGATTTAATAAAATGTGTTTTATTTTGTCCTTCTGTAATCTCAGCCTCCCAGGGTGTTCAATTTCAATGAAATCCTTCTATTTTATCAAGAAAGAGAATACCATAAAGGCAAAGGGTCTTTCCCAAAGTCAGGGTGCATAGCAGTAATGCCAGAATGAAATTCATCTCCAGAAAAACCCAGTATTTTCTCTATTAGATACACCAACTAGTTCACATATTATTTTAAACAAGCATTTGTAGATATATAATAGAAAAAAGGCATGTGCCAAAACACTAATAGTGGTAATGTTGGGGTAATGAGATTATGGCTGTTTCTTCCCTTTATGCTTTACCTTGATTTTTGTACTGATTATAAGTTTAGTAGTGAAAAGAAAGTATATAATAAATGTTAGATGTTAAGTTTACTTAGAAATCTAGAGGCTCTCTCTTTAATCTGTAGGCAAACCTGGAACAAAGCTATGCACATATTAGGTGCTCCATCAATGTCTGACTAAAAATTGGCTGAATTGAGGGTAATAACAAGAGGAGACTACCTGAAGAGTCTTCTTTGCTTCATTATCAGTAACTACTCAGAGTAACACACTATGGGTATCACCAGGATACTGGCTCCTAAATTGAAAAAATATATAATTTATTTATATATAGCTTACTAAACACATAAATATCAAAGAGTAAGGTGAACAAAACTTACTTAAAATGTTACTATTACTTGACATTACATCTTCGTAAAAGGCCAATTTCTCAATATTTCAGAAATTTAATTTTTCTTAATCTTCCGGGTTGCCTAACTCTGTCATAAGGAATAAAACAAATACTCCTCTAACTGCTCATTCATTCATTCAGTATAATTTCTTAAGTCATTTACTGTCGGGGCCTCAGAACGCAAAACTAAATAGCACGGAGTACCAAATCACAGTTTAGGGCTAGAAGACAGACATTACAATACCTTAATACAAAATCAGTGGTATCAAAGAGCTGTGGCAGTCCAGAAATTAACTACTACTAAAATTTCCTCTAGAACGGGCTTTTACCAATATCTCCTAGTGCTATACAACAGCATTTTGCTGATCAATTAATGGCAGCCCTGCTTAATGCCAACACAGGGACTAACCTCTCACACCAAGACAGAAACTGCCCAAGAATTCCCCTAACGCTTTGTTTAGAAGGGCATCCACAAAACCTAAGTGACAACTTGTGTTGAAGTATCTAATGGTTCTTACAAATTGTAGACTCTACCTGCCTAACTGTTATTTCCACTCTTTTCCATCCATTAGGTCTGGCAACCTCAGCGCCTCTTAAGAGGCAACGGATCAATCCCTCAGCAGTAACTCTCTCATCAGCTTTTCATTAGCAATAAAAACAGCTTTCCTACCATCTTCTGGGAAATAATTTACTATAGAATCACAGAGCTGCAACGAACTTCTGCAGATCATCTAATCAAGACATTTTCCTCAAAAGAAAAAAAATTCGATGAAATCACTAAGAAACAGAGCCTGCATACCCTATTCTTCATGCCTCCAACACCAAAGACTACACAATCTCATTTAGTTTTAGATGTTAAAATGTTCTAAATCACATTTTTCACAAGTAAATTCTTCCATTTTCTGTATTAACTTTTGATTTGAGATCATTTTCTCATGTTATGTCCCCTGAGAAAATTTAAAAAGAGCTGTGCTGTTGCCATTACAAGCTAGCAAACATTTAACAACTGGTTGTTGGGTTGAGGGTTGAGGGAAACAAGTTTGTGATTTGTGCTGATTGCATGGTGTAAAAGCTCCCGCCATGGCCAATCTCAAACATGATGTCACTGTGCAAGAAGACAGGAAAGATGACATAATTCCAAAAACATAAGAAGTTAGCAAAGAGAAGCAAACGAAACACAAAATAGGCAGTGGAGGAAACAATAAAGATAGGCACAGAAACTAAGGAAATAAAACACGGAAAAACAAGAAGAAATCCATGAAATCAAAAGCTGGTTCTATGTCAAATCAGTATAACTGATATATGTCTAAAACAAAGATCAGTGTTTGGTTTTTGTTTTTGTTTTTTCTGCCCTGTAAAGAGTCACTGTTCAGCTTTAATCCAAGGGGTCTAACCTCCACTGGGTACACCCTGCTACAATTCTGATGCTAACAACCTGGAGTTAGTGTCAAACCCCATGAGTTAAAGGTTCAATCTCCCATAAAGCTCCTTCGAGTTCCAAGGCTACCCACACTTCTGACCAACTTAGCTATAAATTCAGGAGTTCCTGTGACCTCGTTAGGTTCAATAATTAGCAGAATCATTTCTAGAACTCACTGAAAATGCTATACTTGCAATTTTATTAACGGGGGGCATATCAGGTGCAGAGGCGCATCTCTGTAATTCTAGCAATGGGAGGCAGAAGCAGGAGGCTTGTAAGTTTGAGCTCAGCCAGGGCGAGTTAGTAACTTAGCAAGACTCCGTATCAAAATAAAAGAGGCTGAGGATACAGCTCAGTGATCCCCAGTAAGGCAAAGAAACAGGGTGAGGGGTCAGGTGGTGGGGTGAGGATATACACAGGGCAAAGTCGAGGAAGGAACAGATCCCATGCCCTTTCCTCCTGGAGCCAGAGAACATCATGTGTTCACCAACCAGGAAATAATAACACGCTTCCATGTCCAGAGTTTTTACATGGGGCCTAATTACACAGGCATAATTGACTAAATCAGTGACCACAGCGACTAAACTCAATACCTAGCCCCCTCCCTTTCCCTAGAAGTCAGGTGGCTGAAAGTTCCAAACCTCCAGTACTTGGTGTGATCTCCTGAAGGCCAGGCCCCATCCTGAAGCTAAGGACCCACCTAGGGACACCTACTTGGCATAACAAAGACACTCCAGGCATTCGGAAAATTCCAAAGACTTGAAAATCTGGGCCAAGAACCTAGACAAGGACTGTGTATCATTTTTTATTATACAACAGTCACAGAATAAATATATTTGGCTTTGTAGCCCATAAGGTCAGAAACACTCAACTCTCTCGGTGTTAAATACAGAAGCAGCCATAGGTAATGTGTAAACGAATAGATGTCTGTGTTCCAAAAAAACTGTATCTATCTATGGACACTATAATTTGATTTTTAGTTTTCAAATCATAAAATTCTATCCTTCTTTTACTTTTTCCAACCATTAAACAAATGTGAAAATCATTCATAACTCGCATACCACACAGCAACTGGCAGCAAGCCTGGTATGTCCTATAAGTCACATTTGATCTATTTTTGCTCTTGATGATCACATTAGCGTGGGCATCACAGTATCCTTCAGGTTATTTAAAACACAGTAATATGAACAATAAGGTCAGGGATTTAGCTCAGTGGCATAAGTGCCTGCCTGGCAAGCATGAGGTTGTGAGTTTGATCCCTGGTACCCAAAAATAATAATAATATGAACAACATTATGCCCCAAAATTTGACAACTTACATGAAATGAATTCCTTGAAAGACACAACCTACCAAAGCACTCTCAAGAAAGAGATAACCTGCTATGTAAAAGACACTGAGTATACATTTAAAAGCTTTCCCCAAAAGAAATCTCCAGGAATAAATGGCTTCATTGGTGAATCCCATCAAACATTTAAAGAAAAAAATATTAGTTTTGTGAAAACTTACCCAGAAAATACAAAAGGCAAGAAAAATTCTCTGGTCATTGTATGAAATTAGCATTAGCCTGATACCAAAACCAGATTAAAATATCATAAGAAAACTGCAAAACAATAATTCTCATGCACATAGATATAAAACTCCTTTCAAAACCTGAACCAATTGAACCTAGCAATATATTACAAGAACAATACAATCACGAGGTGGAATTTATACCTGGTTTATTCCAGGAATGCAAAGTTGGTTTAAAATTTGAAAATCAATCAAGGTAATTCACCTTATTAATAGATTTTAAAAATAAACACATGGTTATTTCAATATATGTAGGAAAGTATATGACAAAATAATATGTAATCATGATAAAAACTCAGAGAACTAGACTTGCTAAGAAATTCCTCCACTTGTCACAGAGTATATCAAAAACCAAAGCTGACATCATAATTAATGGTAACAGGCTGTTCCTATAATCAGGAAAGAAGTGAGGCTGTCTACTGTAATTGTACTTCTCTATAACCTTGACCTTGTTAAGGTAAGTGAAATGAAGGTCAGGACTGGAAATCCCCTAACCAGGCCATAAAAATGACTTTAACCTTGTTTGATTTGCAAATATATGCAAAACTAAACTTTGGTTATTTCATGTAAATGCCTCTGATAATTAGAAATAAAATCTAAGTTTCCTTCCAAAATCTGTAAAAATAATTGTTATTAGCCAGTTCCCTGCTATATGTACATTCCCCACCTTTGTAACCAATCATTTTAAAGGTTAACAACTCCCTCATTTTTGCTATATAAACCAATCTGTCATTCCCCTCTGCACTTTTAACCATTTTGCATTTTCAATTCTCCTGGGTTGCAATCTGTATTTATTTCACAACAGTAAAGTTTAAAATTCTCTTTATTAATATGATACATATGATATATTTAATCTGACAGCCATGCAATAATGAGATGTACAGTAAAGCTAACAAATTATACAGAATTTATAGTTAAAAATCTATAGAATACTGATGAGAGGATATAGATCAAGAGATAGAGATTAGAAGCCTCAATATTAAAGTGTCATAAAATAAAGAAATTATTAAGAAAATATGTCAAACTTTTTTCATATTGAATTATAGATCCAATGTAATCCTCTGATGAAAATTTGGATGAACTAGAACTGTCTTACATTGCTGGTATGGATGTAAAATGACATTGCCACTATGGAAAACAGTTGGGCAGTTTCCTTTTTTTTTTTTTTTTTTTTTGCGGCACCAGGGATTGAACTCACGACCTTGCACTTGCCGGGCAGGCGCTTAGACCGCTAAGATAGATCCCCAGCCCTGTTTTTGAGACAGGGTCTCACTATGCCATTCAGGCTGGCCTTGAGCTCACTTTGTAGCCCAGGCTGGTCTCGAACTCACAACGATCCGCCTGTCTCAGCCTCCCGAGTGTTGGGATTACAGGCGTGAGCCACCACGCCCAGCTGGCAGTTTCTTTAAAAGTAATTAATATAAAAGTGTATAATTAATCAGATGAGCTGGCCATCCCACTACTAGGTATCTCCCAAGAACTGATATTCATACAGTCACACAAAAGGTTCTATTCAAATAGTCAGATTTGTAAAGGCTCAAAACTGGAAAATGCCCAAATGTCCATCAATTGCCTGATGCATAAATGAATTATAATAAATGGAACAGTACTCTGCAATAAAAAAGAATGAACTACCGATACATGCAACAATATGAATGACTTGCCAAAACATTAATGCTAAGTAAAAGTAGACAAATGCAAAAGATTAAACCTCAGGGCTGTGCTTGGAATTTGTAAAAATGTCTTTTTAACTCATTATTTCAATAGTAACATAATGTATATACTTAAATACTCCCTGAAGTTATCTGACATTCAAAAAAGATCACCTTTTTCTATACTTACTTAAAGATTTCATATGAAATAATTTTAATTTGAAATCATCATAGAGGCATTTGAGAAATACTAGAAAAAGCACTGATGATGAAGTCAGAAGACCTGGATTTAAAACAACTTGATCCCATATTCAGCTATGAAAATTCATTAAATCTAAATTTACTCTCAATGGAAATAATATCAACTTCATAAAAGTTTTGAGAAGATTAAATGAGATGACAAATATAAAGTTTATGCTACAAAATATGAAAAGAAGGCTCAATAAGTTCACTTTCTTTTTTTTTCTTCTTTTCTTTCATTTTGTTTGTTTGTTTGTTGCTTTGTTTTGTTTTGTTTTTGGTACTGGGAATTGAACTTAGGACCTTGCACTTGCCAGGCAGGCGCTGTGCCACTGAGCTGTATCAGTGGTGCTAAACTCACTTTCATAATTTAAAATTTCAGTTTTTTCACGATAAAGTCTAACAAATTATATTTTTCAGAAATTACTATGAAATGTTGAGTTTTTAAAAAGCAAATTTACTTTAAGACAGCTTACCCTTATATCATTTACTGCTGAATAATATGGATCTTCTCTTTTTTTCACCCGTTTTTACAGGGCACAGAACATAGCAATGCTTTTTATGCTCTACAAAAATCACAGCTGAGCTGGTTTAAGAAGAAAGTGCAAGTGTTACACTTAGCAAAATGTAATTTATATTTCCTACAAATAACAGTAATACAGAAAGAAGTATGTAAGAATGTTAGAGGGTATCTTCCCAATTTCCTAATTTTACACACAGGGGTTGGTCAGCAGCCCAGAGTAGGAAGTGACTTGCTCAAGATCCCATAACGTCTGACAGTAGCTACATCAGAACTACGTCCCAAACTCTCTTCTTTCTCCAGGCCATTGATCTTTATTTAACCCTAATATACTATGTACATTAGATATATACATATATGAATATCAAAAGTATATGATACGGAAATCATACAGACACACCAAAAAGTTAAACACCAGTCAGCAAGCAGTGGAGTGCGGAACAGACTTCACATTTGTACTAAGGGTGTCCTTCTGCTGGTGACTGAAGGTTTATTAGCTTAGTGGGCCATGCAATAGTGTAGCACCACAACTAATGGACTGCCAAGAGATGATTTAATAACGGGGCCCAGCTGAACAACAGCACGTAACTAACTCTGACAACCTGAGGCTTTCTTCTGGTCAAACATTTTATATCTGTGAGAAGATACTCTCAGAAGGTTTCACTGTAATAACAGCAGTCCAAACATTCTTATATAAGTTCAGATTCTCCAAGATGTTAAGGTATGATTTAAAAAATGCTTAGAGGTCTTGTCCCCAGATCCTTCTCCAGGCATCATTTGTAACATGATTAGAGAACTAGTTAAACAACTAATTCAGCAACTGCAGTGTGCATTTCTTGTGACAAAGTGGAGCAACTTCTCAACTTCTTAAATGTTGTCTCTAGATTTTACTCTGAAATACAAGAAAAAGAATGGAAGAGAGACTAAAATAGAAATATTTATTAACTACAAATTTCTAGAAAATATAGACTCCTCATCTTTACAACATGGACTAGCTTGGTACTGTGATGAGAAAACAAAAGTAGCGCGTGGGGAGAAAAATCACCAAGTGAGCAAAGATCTTGAAAAATAATAATGCATTCCCTTATCTACTACTTCTGATAGAAAAAATGCAAGTCAAAGAACTGTATATCAGATGACAAACTCAGATATAGGTTTCATTTTTAAGAATGCTCAATTTCTTATGAAGCAAAAACAGTGCTTCCTTCTGAATCCACATAAAATAGTTCCACTAAGAGCAGTATTTTAGGACTTCGAATTTTTTTAAAAAATAATTATCTATTTAATAGAGCCCAATAAAGTATTAGGCAGTCAGTTGATAACTTACACAAACTGTCATTCATAATCTAATTCATATTCTCATTGTCCCCATCCCTCCCTCCCTTCCTCCCTCCAGAAATGTATGCACCACATTCATGATGTGGCTTGTGCGAAACAGGTTTATGAAGTAAATTAATATTCTCTAAACACAGGAAAATAAAGAAGTAACTTAAAAAATACATTTGCTTTCAAAACTGTGTTTAACTTATCTTAAACTGATCCATGATTTAAAACTTATTCCTAGGGAAATTTATGAATAAAACAGTTTATAGGCATAATGATATTCTGACAGTTTTTGGAAAATTTAATCCAAAATCAAATCATTAATTTAAACACTACATTCTCCAAGTCACTGGAAGATGGGGCTGCCAAATACTTTTTAAAAACTTAAATCTCAAGTTTTAGTATTTTTTAACTACTGTATTAGAAAAAGAAAAAAAAAGACATCTGCATTTCTTCCAAGGCTATTCTTTATTTCCATTAATATAGTGGAAACTTCATGGAAAAGTATTACTTAAATACGAATTGCCTGTGTACAAAGTTCCTATTAAATCTAATTATTCATAAAACATACCCTTGTCAATGAGATTGTAGATAACGGCTGGATTGAAAGATCTGTCAGGACTTCCCACCCAGTCATTCCCTGAAATTCTTAAAGATCTTAATGGAGGTCTTTACTGGGCACCAAGTGAGTGGACATGCACTGAAAGACTCTTCGAGAATATAAATAAGGTTACTCAAACCAGCCCTCCTTCTCTAACCACAGTTAGCTTCAATTCAGAGTCCAAATGGTGGACACAGTTTAAGATTTCCCTAAGATGTCTTTTAACCTGCTTCTGCTTCTCTTCTATATTTCGTTCATCTTTCTAATCTTAAAGCTGAAAGGTTTACATCTTTTAGAAAAAAAGTGTATGCTTTTTAAAAATGTATTCCCTTAACTACTCCTTACATCTACTTTCTAATCCCCAACTCACTTAATTAAATTCAGTGTGAATTTAAATTGCAATTAACATCTTTTGAGGGATTACATGTTCTAATCACAATTATGCAATGAATATTTGAAACACATACATTTTGTTATATTATCTGAAATGCAAATTGAAGTCCAAAAAAAGGTGTTTAATAAAAATGTATAGTACTGAAGACTATTATGGACCCTAAGGGACCAGAAATGAGATTTAAAAGAGTAAAAGCACTGATACAAGTATAAAAACAAATTGCTTCACCTTCGAAACCCCTGGAAGTGGCCCCACTTGGCTCTCATTTAACCTAGCTTCATCACTTTAAAAATTACTTCCAAGAGGCTTTATTAACCGAACTGAATTTCATTTCTTTCTCCCTAGATCAGTAAGGCCAAGTCTTAGTGACAGATGATGCACATGATTCTGTAAGATCAGGAAATAAAAATCTATTTTCCTGACCCAAGAATTTACAATGGAATGATGAACTTCCTTGATTTAACGTCTTCTTCAAAATTGCATTTCATAAACAGAAGGAAAAAGCTGACATTTACTAACCACTTTCTGTATTCCAGACAGTAAATGTTACGGTTTGTGTTTAGATGTCCCCCCAAAGTCTGATGCAGTTTTAGATAGGGCTTCTTTGGAGGTGGCTGAGAGTAGGAGCTTGATAGGTGGTGCACTGCTGGGGTTTAGGGTGCTGGGATTAAGGCGGGGGTGACTGTTGGATCAGCATACTGATCGGATTGGCACCACCCTAATCCCAGTAGACTGGATTCAGGTCAGAAAGAGTCTTGTCTTCTTCCCTTGCTTGCTTCTGCTGACTTCTACCACCATGAACTGTTTCTCTCCTATGATGCCACCCTGCCTTGGACTCAGCCAATTATGGACTGAAACCTCTACAAACTGTGAGCTAAATAAACCTTTCCTCCCTTAACTTTGGGCATTAGGTATTTTGTCTCAGCAATGAGAGTAAAGTAACTAAAACAATAAGTGTTACTTTCATCCTCAAAATAACCCTATAAGCTAGGTGTTATTTCGTATTACAGATGTAGAATATAAGGCTCAGAGGAGTTGAATGGTTGAGAAAATAAAATTAAATGAATTGATAGTGAAATAAAGCTTTGACTCCTAAACCCAGGCAGTCGTCAGGTAAAAGGATAGTATCGTTTCTGCAAAGGTAGGGCATGAGGAGGAAAGCTTAGGACCAAGTGCCCATTTTCAGTTTAACTATCCTCTCAAAAAGACTGCTGGGATGTTGGGAGACCCAAGAGTAAGCACGGATAGAAAGCTGCAAGAAGTGTCAATCTTGGGGCTCTCCTGGCTCCTTCTGCAAAAAGCAAGAGCTTGCTGAAAGCCAGGTTACTCTGCAGTTTTCTCAGACAGTGCTGGGCTTTATCATGCTTTATCATAAAGCAAAGAGCTGGTAAATGCATCTATTCCTAATTTCCTCTTGGTAAATTTTTTTCTTGTATCTTCCGGGTCTATTTGTGTACCCAGCAGACAGCTCCAAAACTAGGTTTCAGGAAATTAAGGCAAATTCATGTTCTCCCTTTCATTCCCCTCTCCTGCCAGTTTCCTGTTAACTAATCTGTTTCCACACAAATTTGCCACTATACTTGACCAGTAAACAGAGATTGGTTAGGCTACCATTTGCTTTTTTCTTTCAGATTATCAAGGGAGTCAGCACCAAGCTCCACACCTGCCAATCCTGAAAAGTACTATTAAATTTTTTAAAAAGTTTTTCCTGCCCCTTAGCATATTTTTTTCTCATTTATCCATGACCTATGTGATTTGATTTAGCCTAATGTGACACAAGTCCCTGTGCAAGGATACATTTGGACAAGCTACGTCTTACACGTGTTCCCCAAATTTCATGTGCTGAACCTCTGGGAGGTACTTGTGCTATGACTGCTCTGCTCTCACAAATGGAGCAACCCATTCGAGGATTTAATGGCTTACACAGGATTGGCTTTTTCATAAATGCAGCTGGCTCTGGCAGGCTTGCTCTATGTCATCATGTGGTCCTTGCTGCCATGTTGTCAGATAAGAAAAAGGCCTTCATCCGAAGCTGAGTGGATGCAGGCACCATGCTCTTGGACTCCCCAGCCTCCAGAACCATGAGCTAAATAAACTTTAATTCTGTATAAATGACATAGTCTGTGGTACTCAGTTATAGCAACAGAAAATAGACTAAAACAGGACATAACCCAAAGACTGGAAGGAGATAAGAGAAGAGGGATCTTCCAGTATGTAGTATGCCACCTAAAACAGCCATGCAGCTACCAGAGGACCATGGACTTAGTTTACCAAGATGGAAATAAATCTCTGACAAAGTTACTTAAGCTATTGTAAGCCTCTGTTTCTTTGTCTCAATAATGGGTATAATATTGTGCCTACTTACAATAATTTGTGAGAAGGCCAGGCGTGGTGGCTCACGACTGTTATCCCAGCACTTGGGAGGCTGAGACAGGAGGATTGTTGTGAGTTCGAGACCAGCCTGGGCTGCAAAGTGAGCTCAAGGCCAGCCTGAACAGCATAGTGAGACCCTGTCTCAAAAAGACAAGGGCTGGGGATTTAGCTCAGTGGCCTAAGTGCCTGCCTGGCAAGCATGAGGTCATGGGTTCAATCCCTGGTGCCACAAAAAAAAAAAAAAATTGTGAGAATTAAATGAAATCATTCATATAAAACATTAGTGTAAGCCGGGCCTGGTGGCACATGCCTGTAATCCCAGCACTCGGGAGGCTGAGACAGGAGGATCGTTGTGAGTTCGAGACCAGCCTGGGCTACAAAGTGAGCTCAAGGCCAGCCTGAACAGCATAGTGAGACTCTGTCTCAAAGAGACAAGGGCTGGGGATTTAGCTCAGTGGCCTAAGTGCCTGCCTGGCAAGCAAGAGGTTGTGAGTTCAATCCCTGGTGCCACAAAAAAAAAAAAAATTAGTATAATACATACTTAATAACTATTACGTATATTAACTAGATATGTCATAATCAGCATTATCACATTACTAAGTGCTAAGAACCATTAATCAATGTCAACCAAATTAGGAATCCAGAAATAAGAGTGCAAAATTTCTAGTAAATTTGGAAACTTAGACAAATAAACATTTTAAGCTGGAAAGAAGGAAATGATGGACATTAGGGTATGGGGCAAGACTTTTAAAAATAAAGTGTTTATTTTTTATAATACAATTCACTATCATTTTAAACTCATAATTTGTTATTTAAGACTTATTTTTAATGGAGATTTGTGAGGCCTACAAAAATACTCAACAACATTCTTTTTTAAATCATCACTGGGGAGAAAACAAATCTGTGTAGGGCAGAGGATCCTCACAGTTCCAATCAGGATTGTGGTTTGGAATAAAAGAATCATTTAGTGTTGGCAAAGTTCCCTAAGAAGCAAAGCCGATGGAAGCAAAACCAGGACAACTTAGCCACCGTGGAGGCCGACAGCCGAGAAGAGGGCAGAAACCAACCACTGTAGCAGGACATCAGCCTCTGTGCTGTGAACTGCGCTTCCTCATTGAGTTATCATTTTGCCAACTCTGACTTCTCTGGTCCCTCTGAAAGAATGGCAACAAGGGAAAGATGTAAAGAGCTTGGTTGGTTGGTGAAGGCAGGAAAGTGGTCAGGAGGGGGAAGAAGAAATTGGAAATTTAACTCAGCCATTTTCAAGATGCTGAAAACCACATGAAGAAGGCTTCCTTGAGAGCAGTATTAGTAAGGCATAAGAGAAGCCCAGGGACACTGGGATCTCTGAACTTGAATCCTACTGGAATTTGAATACTATCATTAAAATCACCCCAAATATTCAGTCAACAGGCATTTGGTGAATTCCTACAATGTAACTGGGAAGGTTTGTTTGCTTAATTTAAGATGTGATCCCTGTCCTTAAAAATTCACACTAACAGCCAGGCGTGGTGGTGCACACCTGTAATTCCAGCACTCTGGAGGTTGAGGTAGGAGGATCATTGCACATTCAAGACCACCCTGAACTGCATAGTGAGACCCGGTCTCAAAGAGACCAAAAAAAAAAAAAAAAACCCACATACAGGAGCACAGCATGTATCAAATCTAAAGCTACTTTAAAGAAAACCAAGAATTCCTTTAAAATCAGACTTTCTCTAAAACAGAATTTGTTACTGTTATTTACTGGGTGATGGGCTTCTTCCTTCAGACACTACTCATTTAAAGACAGTTTCTTTCCTACATCCAGAGTGTTAAATGAATCAGTCACAAAATAAGGAATTGTATATACTATATACATAACAATATTCACAACAAAGAAGTGGTCAAAGGAAACTCCAACGTGATAACTTTGCTTTAATTTGCGTAACTCTATGTGCAGTACTATAATGTGTAACAGAATCTAAACTGTGCAGTACAGTCAGCAAAAAATATAGTGCTGTATAAACCAGGTGTACTGTTCAAAAAAAGACATGCAGGCTCTAGAAACAAGACTTAAAAACTGTACAAAGAAAAAATGTTCAGCATCATTGGTCATTAGAGAAATGCAAATTAAAACAACTCTGAGATTCCACCTCACTCCAGAAAGAATGGCCAGGATCAAGAAAACCACCACCAACAAATGCTGGAGAGGCTGTGGGGGAAAAGGAACGCTTCTTTGCTGTTGGTGGGAGTGTAGACTAGTGCAGCGACTGTGGAAGTGAGTCTTGAGGTTCCTCAAAAAACTAGGATTGGAAGTCCCATTTGACCCAGCTATTCTGCTTCTGGGCGTATTTCCAGAAGAAGTGAAATCATCATACCAGAGTGAAGTATGTGGACCCATGTTTATAGCAGCACAATTTGTAATAGCCAAGTCTTGGAAACAACCCAAATGCCCATCAATTGAGGAATGAATAAAAAAGATATGGTACTTTTATACAGTGGAGTACTATTCAGCTATAAAGAAGGATCACATTGAGGCTTTTATAGGTAAATGGATGCGACTTGAGACCATACTCATAAGTGAAATAAATCAAACTCACATGTATAAACACCACACCGTTTCCCTGTTGTAAGAAACTGAAAGACTCAATAAGATATAAAATCCCCAATAAATATGGGGGAAAGGTTCTGAAGTCCAATAATGCTTTTATTCTTTGATTTGATTGGCTTAAGTCTGTTTTCTACTATTTGATTGCAATATGTGAGAAGATATGGACAGCTTTTTTGAAGAAAACGAAGAACATTAAGGCAGCCATTATTGATTTATTGTCTGATTTGAAGGCCTGTAATGCTTTCACCCTTTTGTTTTATCTGGTTTTATATTATTTTGTTTTGTTTGAGTTTATTGTGTGTGAATGTATGAGTAACCATTTGGAAGAAAACAAGAGACACTAGGGTAGCCATTGTTAATCTCCTATCGTAATACTTTGAAGACCTGTATTGCTTGCAGTGGTCAGTTCTGAAATGCTTTGTTGTGTTTAACTCTGTCCTGTTCTGTTTTGTTTTATTCTCTTTAAAATTAAAAATTAAAAACTGCACAAAAAAAAAAAAACCACAGGTGGTAAGTCTGAGCAGTGAGTCGTTAAGTTCCAACAGAGTGCCTCGGTCCTAAGCCCAAATGGGTAGGTCATTAAATGAAGAACATCCAAATGTGCAATGGCTATATTTAGGGCAGATGTAAAACTATACTCAGACAATAGCAACTCTGGAGACTGCACTACTGGTTTGTGGAAGAACATGGACGTAAAAAGGTGTCATTCTTTACTTCTTTACCTGTCTCAGGGGCTTATTACTTTAATGTTTTTTCTTCAAAGTTTCAACAACTATAGTTTAAACTTAATGCATTATTTTAAATACCACTATTGAAGAGTATCCTTGCTTTGATAGAGCTTATCTTTAATTGTCCTAGGTATATTTCTGATTCTGACATACAGACCTACCTTAACATAAATATAAGTTCCGTGCATATATATAACATGCATACATATATACCTGCATATACATAGATACACCCATACCATACATCCCCATTATGAAACTAAGTAAGTAATATAAAGACAAGTTATGAAAGATTTTACTATAGCAACAAAGGATTGCTTAGCTAAAACTGATTCCTTTTCCCTTTGGAGTCAAATGCCCAATTACCTTTCAGAAAGGAGTCTTCTCTCCATATAACAACAAGTACTTACCTCAAGCTTCAGTGAATTTTTCACTACAGTATTAAAATGATTTTGCATGCTCACATTTTTAACGAAAGCAATAATGTGGATTCATTTTAATCAGATGAGGTAATCATTCCGTTAGCCTATGGAGGAGCCTACGCCAGCCCCCAAATTCCCACATTTTCTGGTTTTGAGCATCTCTGTGACATCTTTTCTTACTGTAAATCTACACAGCACTATTAATGCAAGCTGGCGTGTGCTGTGGAAATAGCCTGATATGGGTAACTTCTCAATCTGCAGTGTGTGCCAGGCACTGTCCACAGACCCTACTTGTATACTTCACTTCAAAGGCACAGTATTAATTAAAGAAAGAGCATGAAATTTAAAATAGTGCCTAACCATATGTTGTCATTTGAAGTTACATTTACATAAACAAATGTATTAGAAAAAACTATAAAGTCAAGGATACTTGGAAACCTTCCCAAATACAGGCATACTCTAAACGTAAATGCAGATGTTATCTTGAAGAAAACAATATAGTGCAACAACTATTATTCTATTTGGTTTATTTTTTATTTTATAAAAATTTGCTTTTTTCATAAAGCTTTAAAACATGAAAAAAAAAAGTTTATTATAGTGGAAGACACATTGCCATTAATCCTCCTCAAAATTCTCTCCCTCATTTTGAGCACACTTATGTCACCATTCTTGATACTTTCTGAAGGATTTCTGTGGGTCTTCTTTTGTGTCTTCAGTTGTGCTGGTGTGGCTGCCTCAATGTCTTGTTATTACAGACAGCTAAGTCAGACAGAAAGGAAGTCGGTGGAAAAATAATGACATCAGAACTGTGGCTGGAAGTGCATCTGAAGAAGACCAGACCCCACAAGATACAATATCCAGGCCTACATGCCTCCCTGAGGGATTAAACAGTAACTTTTAAGTATAATTTTAATTATACTATAATTAACACCACCCGGTCCAAAAAGTCCAGATCAGCATCAGTCACCCCAAGCATGTGAACCAGTCCCTTCCCTAAAATGCCTTTGCTCTTTCCGTGTACCCTCGTAACATGACTCCCTACTGGACCACTATTAGCTAAACATCTACACTTGTAATTCTACAAGTGGATTATAGTTTGACGACATTGTACCTACACTGTTACTTTGCTGTATAAACTACCCTGGACCAAAGGCCTCTGTGGTAACCCACTTTCAGGACCCCTTCTCTCTCTCAGGAGCTGTATCTCAATAAATCTTTCCTACTCTTAACCTCTCCATTGTTCCTTAATATTCATTCTCTGATTTTAGGAAACACAAATTTGACATTCCTGACATCTAGCAGGCTGGGAATTACGTCACTGAGTTGAAACCACTCAAATGTTTGCCTTTCACAGTCATTTTGACTTTGAGGAAGAGCCAGAAATTTCACAGTGGTAGATACAGTAAATATGATGGAAGAGGCTACACTGTAATGTTTTCAGCACATGCATTTCCATGGCATGGCACTCAGCAGCTGCATTCACTGTATTTTTGACCACACTTTGCAAAGATAACTCACAAAGGAGGACTTTTAGAACTGCTTCAGAGAGTGGCAAGGATGGTGGGATAAGTGTGCTCAAAGGATGAGGGAGTCTACTGAGGGAGACTGATGGCAATTTGTCTTTTACTCTAATAAAATTTACTTAAAACATTCACCACGTATGTAACCCACACCTTATAAAACTATTAAGGAACATATTCTGCCATTTTATTTCAGGAGTCTTTAACTCTTTTAGGTTAAATCGTGCCTATCTAAATCCATTTTTCTGTGGCATTCCTAGTTGGTAAGGGTTGCTGGAGTTAAAAAGAAAAGAGAGGTGCACACTTACATCCAATTGAAAGTATACAGCCACACATATTAAAACAATGGTCTCAGAACTAAACATAATATTTGCCATAATGGCAATTAGGTATCATCATTACAGCAAGCATGTAACGAGCACTCACTCTGTGACAGATTAAATGGTTTTTATCCTTTATCTTCTTTTAGAAATTTTATTCAACCCACTTTACAGCTAAAGTCAATAAGGAGCAATTTATCGAAAATCAGACAATTAATAATCAATTAGTAGTATCAGAATTTGAACAGGTTTGTAGACAGCAAAACCCATACTCTTCACTACGGTTAAGGTGTCAACATTTAAAACTTCAACAAAACACAAAATGTTGGAACTGCCACATATCAAATTCGTAAACCCAGGAAGATATCCTTATTTCCCATTCAACCATTTTCTCACCTCCCAAAGATAAATTCCCTATGTTCCTAAAAGACAAATTCACGCAGTTTGCTGAACTCATGTCCAAAATAAAACAGAAACAAGTTGATATCCTAAAACAAAATAAATATTCTTCATTATCTTAAAAAGAAGCTTTTCTATAAAATATAGTGTGATACCGAGGGACAACTATTAAAGAGTAATGAAAGTACAAAAAAATGCATTGCTGTCAGTACTATATACACCTGGGTACCAATGTGTTAGCTCATCTTATTTTAAAGCAAATCAATCCTAATCCCTATTTTTGGAAACCACTTCCAAGTAGTGTACACTTCTCAGGGTTACCGATAAAGGACAACAAAGCCCAGAAATGAAGAAATGAGTGGTTTTACACAGCACTGTGAGATGAACTTTCTAATAAACTTTTTCTCTATACTTAGAATGAAATCTTCCTACGGATTTCCTTTCCTCATTTACATATCTGTACAGGCCTATTCTCTTTTCTTTTCTTTCTTTTTTTTTTTTTTGTCCCTTTCAAGCCCCTTTGCCCTTTCAATCATGAAGCATATTACTCCACTGTCAGTGCAAAGCAGTTCCTAACAACAGGGAACCCAGCTGGGAGAGGAAGAGGGCAGCGGGCTCATGCATTAACATAATAATCCAACTGTGTTCCCATAGGCCCTTAGGGCAGACAGCATATTAGGTAGGCCTCCTGTGCAGACCCCGGTGGAAGCTGCCTTATCACCTGCCCATCAACCTGTGGCAGCTATAGCTGGCTCAATAGCACCAGCTCCTGCCAAGCAGTAGTGCCCAATTACCTTACTACAAAAGACAGAAATCCGTTTTCCTGTGTCTGTTTAGTGTACTCCATGCATTTCCTTATTTATGATTTGAATCTACATTTCTGCATCGTTTCCAGGACACTGAGTTATTGCCTTTAAACTTTTTAAAGTTGAGTTGTTTAAAAGCTATTCTGCTGTAGTAGGTAGGAATGAGACTGAAATGTGAATTTCTAATACAAAAGCCCAAACTGGTAAAAAAGCTAACTGCTTGGTCACCAGTTGTCTAAAGATCCTTTCTATCAATGCAAAGGACTAGAGGTAACCAGAGGCCTGGATGGCAGCCATCATTTCCTCAAGGGGACTAACATGAGGCAAATCCTACATCACTGTCTTCTTTCTAACCCAAGTATATACTCAGGTTTCCATAAAACATGAGTCTTTTTGTATCCTGACCCCAACTTAGACAGTATGGGGCTGGACCACTACAATTAGCTGAAGTAGAAAATCACAAAAGATACGATCAAATTATGTTTTAAATCTCGAATTATTATTGAAGACTGGTCAAAAAGAAAAAAAAAAATCAAGTTGGTGCATTGGTATGCCTTTTACTGTTTGCTGTAGGAAATGCATGCTTCATTTTAATGCTGCTCAGTTCCAGGAGTGTTTTATTCAGTCGCAGTGTGATCCTTCCCTCCACAGCACAATATGTAAAGAAAAGCCAAGGGTTGTATTCGACTAAAAAGGTACATTTGCTACATGTTACACAAGACCATCCTCCAAACACCTTCACAGATACTTTAAAGTATAATTCGCTTCAGTAGAATTAAGCACAGTAGTCTCATTCCTTAAAGTATTCCTATTAAAAGGTTGAAAGAAGGTACTTAATTTGACATTTAATTTAATATGGGAAAAGTGTTTTAGGAGTATTCTAAAAAAAAAAAAAAAAGAAAACACTGTTTAAAGGAGCAGGATACTACCAACTGGGCTAGGGAAATAATTTCTACTGGTCAAGATTTTCTAAATAAAAATGAGTTTCTAGGAATGTTACATTTTGTTTTTTTATGGGTATTTTAATAAAAAATGAATCCTCCAGTTAAACAAAAATACATTTATCTAAGATTTCTATGAATTTTAAATGTTAAGGAACTAACACTATTATTTAAGCTAACCATGCTGATAGATTTCATGTATACTTTAATAAGTAAGAAGTTAAGTACCAAGAGTCATGTCCACACATGGCACTGATTTCTACTGGCAGTTACCACTGGTACCTTGCATTACCAGTTTTTATTAACTGATGATGGTGACCACTGACCAACTTATCAGTTATCCAGATTACTTTCATCATACTAGACAGGGTTTTATAAAAGGTAAATAAATACTCCCTAACATAAAGAAATCTGCTTCCTCTTTGCCAAACACCTGGGGAAAATTCAAATTAAAGAGAAAAAAATCCAAGAAAAATGTTTTTGTTCTCTGAGTTATTTAGTATTCTCTAAACAATACAATATATGTTGATGTAAGTATAAATATAAAATAGTAAGCTATTGTAAGTGTTACTGCTATATTATACACATCCCCTTCTTGATCTTTTGGGGATTCCAGAGACTCTTTATTCTTTATAAATTCTTGCATTCTGACAAAATGTAATAGATCTTCAAAGTCATTAAATTTAGAAACTTGATTTTTGATTAAAAAATAATAAGCAGCAGCTATGTGGTGATAATAGGATAAATAGTGATCTAGTGGTCTAGATTTTAATTCCTTAAAGAGGTACACTTCCTCTGTAAGGTAAACAAAAGAAAAGCATACATATAAAATAGCAAGTCAGTGAGTCCTTTAATAAAAATTTAAATTTAAGAAGCAACTTCATGCAGCTAAAGTAATTTGGTCTCTAAAGGGTAGTAGAGAAGGCAATGAGAGACCTGTATTATCTCCAGGATTAGCAAACTTTGGATGAGTTGAACAATTTTTTTAAAACACACAAAACAACATAAATGAAGGAAAGCGTTATTTAAAATTTTAAGTAGGCATGAATACAAATAGAACGTCCTGTGAAAAACATCATATTTATGTTTAAGCATGATGTACCAGTTTTAAAATTTGCCCCCGACCCTTCCAGTCATTTCTTGAGTACTTTTTCCAGTAATTTCCTATATTTGGAATAAACCACAAATTCCTTTTCATTCTACCAAAGCATTACCTTTCCTCCAGGGAATTACCTGGAGGGTCCATCCTCTTCCCAGTGAGAACCACTTGATTCTTAAGGATTTTATCTACCTAGGTATCTTTGGTATAGATGTGCCTTCAGAGTTGGTTTGCAGGTAGTATATTTTGACATTTCTGCCAAGGATAAAATTAAGTATGAAATATCAAAATTACATGTTGAAATAGATGCCATTTTACTTTGTTTCCTTCTGAATAGCCCTTCAGCTGTTGAGGCACATACATTTTACCCCAGGCAAAATCCCCAGGCTACAATAGCTGAGCCTCGTGTTTTCAGGAAACCCAGCCTTCCAAACATTATTCTTAGGTGTCTGATTATCCATGGGCTGTAGTTTGGTTTCATAGTTAATCATGTAAATACTACTGGACAAAAAGGTAAAATAGTCCACTTAAAACATTAATTTTCTCTCAACTGCTCATACTGGATTGCCAAGTAATGACAATAGTTAGTTTTCTATGACTTCTTTTTAAAAATGTTGATCGTTATTTTAGCAACAGAGTTCAAAGTCACAAGGATTCAAGAGCTGATTGCTTTTACACTCAAAGCATAATTTCTCTTCTAAGACTGACTACCTGAGTGGCACATCGGCAGTGGACAGAAGACCCTGCCACCTGCCAAGACCTGATCTTACCACATGGCCAGTTTGCCCTCTCGGGAAACTCAGTCAAAGATCACCACTCTAGACAGGAACAGACGGTTCAGTGCTATTGCTCCAAACCTCTGGAGATGATAAATACGACTACTTTAACACTAGAGAAACATATTCAGTAAGTGAAAAAGTAAATAAATCAATCACTCAAAAAACCTTTTAGACCATTACAGATGAAATGGGAAAATTTTAAGATTGTATGCTCAACCTTGAAGTTTTTTTTTTTTGAGACAGGATCTCGCTAGGTTGTTCAGGGTGGCCTGGAACTCATGGCAATCCTCCTGCCTCGGCCTCTCAAGCTCTAGGATTACAGTGAGCAACCATGCCCAGCAAAGCTTTAAATTTGAGAGAAAGTAAAATGCATATTAAATAATCACATAACAAAACCAACTTGATTTATATTTCAAGCATTTTATATATCGCAGAATTCTATTACAAAAATTTTATAGATCACTATCTCCACACCCACTTAGGCACTAAAGCATTACATATTAAATTACTAAAAGAGGTTTTTGTTTGTTTGTTTTGTTTTGCTTTTTGGTACCAGGAATCAAACTCAGGATCTCGTACATGCCAGGCAGGTGCTTATGCATCTGAGCTATATCCACAGCCCTAAGAGTTTTAAAAAGAAGGCTACAGCCTAGCATAGTGGTGCATGTCTGTAATTCCAGTACTTGGGAGGCTGAGGCAGGAGGATCACTGTGAGTTCCAGGCCATCCTGGCCTAATAGTGAGTTCAAGGCCAGCCTGAACTACATAGTAAGACCCTGTCTCAAAAAAACAAAACAGAACAAAAACAAAAACAAAATAAAATGAGGCCTAATTGCCTGCTCTTAGACTTTGTCTCTTACTTCAAATCAGAACACTTTCTGGAAAGCTACATTGCAGATAGCATAAAGAATTAAGAACTAAGAGATGGAGAAAAAGAGAAACAAAATATGCGTGGAGGAGGCAATGTGAGAAGAAACCTATGCCTGAGGAAAGGAGACAGTAACTAAAGAGCAGAAACTAAAAATTATGCAATCCTACGTATTTAGGAGGCTGAGACAGGAAGATCGCAAGTTTGAGGCCATCCTGGGCAATTCAGTAAAATCTTGTGTCAAAATGAAATTTTAAAAAAGGCTGCATATATAGCTCAGTGACACAGTGTCTGCTTCCCATGCATACAGGCCTTGGGTTCTGTGCCCAGTTTTAAAAGAAAAAGAAACAAACAAACACACAAAAAAGAAACCAAGGAAACTAATATGCTTTGCCTCTTTAAATCTGATGTCTATTTTTTTTAAAGGCATAAACATTTTACTACACGGTGTTGTGAAAGAGACATCACCTGCAGTAATGGTACAAATGGTAAATGGGGTGATCAGAGGAGAAGAGCGGAGAAGGAGGGAAAGAGGAGGGGAGGGAGAACAAATGGCCAGTAAAGCAACCCAAGATAAACACAGTAAGAGGTGAGTGGACAGCAATGCTGAACAGGCAGCTTCTAGAAAACAAAAAGTAACTTTTGGTCTTCTCCTTGGCAAATGCTCATCTAAACTGTTCTGTGCGTGAGGCTGGGGTGACCCGGGTAGGCAGAGGCACTATGGAGTTCTCTAAGGCGGGGAAACAAGAACAGCTCCTTGAGCCACAACCCTGTGAATGTAGCATCATCCACTGGACCACAGTGCGGGAACTGTGACTGTCTCCCAGAGCAAATCTGGGCACAATCAACTCTTAAGGACCTGACAACACGGTGGTACTGGCGGATGTTTTATTATCGTAAATATTACTTGCTTAAAATAATCCACTAATTGGGGCTTAGAAACATTAGTGGCACACTGGCTAGAACTGACTCAACCTGTACTCAAACCTGAAAGACAGATAGTTGGACTGGCTTAATAAGACCAAATGATATTGTTCACCGTGAGGGTAGCCAGGAGACACAGGGAGAAACACAGGTAGAAAGAAAGAAAGCACCCATTCTCCTTCATCAAGTAACAATAAATTCTGCTCTGAAGAAACATACGATTGTCTCTCTGGTTCTTCGTGCAAGAAGCTGATTTTAATCTTGGTTCAATAATTAAATCCAAAAACAGAAATAAATCAATTAATCCTTATAAACTGCTCCTAGGAGCTTCATTTTCCTCAAGGAGTTAACAGAACCCTTGACCACTACACAAAGAACACAAAATCTTTGCACTAAATTGCTAACACATATCTCTGATTAGATTTAAAGACATTTTTACAGCTTGTATGCCAAGTTTATATTACTAGATGTTAAAGAATGTGTTGTAGCACTTAAAAGCATTAAAGCTAGCTAATCATGCTCTTGATAACAATGGTTTATGATTATATCTCAAGGAAAGCAGAAATGAGGCTTTTATATGCTTCTGCTGTTACATGATAATGTTAAACAGAAACAAAAACAAGTAGCAAGATCAACCAAAATCTTTTTTTCTACCTTCTGATAGTCTCATCAAGATACTAAGACATCAAAAGTTATAGTTGGAATAAATTCAGCTAAAAGCTTTTAGAGGCTCTAGAATTAAGAATAACCTAAAACAACACATTTATTCACATCTTCCAAATTTGTATATATCTAATCAACATAAACCAATAAAGCAAACAGGTAAGGGATAATGAGAATTTTTTTAATTAGCACTTAATTAGTAATGCCAATATGGAGAAAAATGAGTTCTACTATTAATAAGGTATAATATTCCACCACTGGGATTTATTTTGAATTCATTTTAAGACCAGGAAGCCATAATCTAAAAACCTTCACTCTAAAGCAGTTAAATAACAGTGCTTAAAAAGCAAGGATTAGCAACTTAAGAACAAGTCTTTGTGCACATAAACTACTGATTTATAATTTTAACTTAGAACCATAACACTCCCTTCCTTTATTATAAATGATGACCTACTTGATATCATATCTATTTGGGATAAGAATTACAGCTCAGAGATCTCAATCCAGCACATGAGTTCCTTTTTCATTTCCCTTTTTGAACCGTGCATGTCCCAACACTACACAAAAGAAAATATATCAAAACAGAAATATATTCTCTAAAATTTAAGGTTACTCCAACAAAAGGGTTAATTAGGGAAACAAATTTTCTCAGACTGTTAATAATGGGAATGACACATACTATGTGCCCATAAGTAATTCTCAGGTATCTTTGATCTTCAGCCCCACGCGATTTCTGTCGCCTACTGTAGCCCAGCCTCTGGGACTCTCTCTGAACCAGACATCTGGCTACTTTGTTGTTTTAGACTAATCTCCTCCCAGGAGAGCACAAGAAATGACACCAGGCAAGGAGGGTCCTGGCAAGGGAAAAAACATTGCAGTATTCATAGATTTCTTTTTGAGTGGACGAGAGTATCAAAATCATCTTCAAATTTCTACAGGGGTCTTCAAGGTCCTCTGTTTTGTGGTTTTAGTCTGCCATAATTTAAATAGGATGTATACAGTAGATCTTTAAGGCCCATCAATCATCTTTAAGAATTCACTGAGTGTTAATTATAGGATATTACAATGTGGAGGAGAAAGTTGTAGAGAAAAATACAAATCAGATTAATTCTTTACCCATCTGTTAGGGCTGGGTGATGACTGATAAAACAAAGATTTTAATTGTCAGCTGAAGGGTTACAGCAAAATTGTGGGACAATGTCTGAAATTTGCAAATACAGTTGCATGCCTCCTATTATGCCAACTCCCTATTCTATTTTTCCTCTTAACTGGGCTTTTTAGGAACCTTAGATACCAATCTGTCAGAAAGATTTTAGAAAGTGGGATTCTATAAAGTGTCACTGAGGAAAATGAGGAGAAAGAAGTGATATAAGGTTTAAAAAAATGTCAAGGACAAAAAAGTTATTTTTATAGTCACAGCATCATCAATATTTTACCCAAGGCAAAAAAAAAAAAAAACAACATCACTATCTTAATATCTTCTTAGGGATTATTGCTCAATCCCCTAAATCTATATGTCTGAGAAAGAAAAATCATTTACTATTTGCTACACAAATAGAAGTTGAACAGTGGGACAATTGCTCAACTTGAAAACTTCAACCCTTCATTGCAAAATCACATTTCCTCTATTTCTAATACATGATTACAGACCCAAATAATATGTTGAAAATAAATGTTACATGGTAATGTGATATTTATATTGTTCTACAGTATAATGGAGAACTCACTAAGTTATTAAAATACTCAAAATGCTCATGTTAAGGCTATAGTTAAAAGAAATTCCTTATGTTTTAGTTATCTTTATAATAACGAAGATAATATAACTACATAGTGACTTCCCTCTTGTACTATATTTCACAGGTAATTCCAAAATTCTATTTTATGATAATACCATCTACTCTAACATCCATTAAGCTCTAACTGTCTTGACAGATGGAAATTTTCAGAGGAACATATGAAAGACAATCTTATGCAATAATAATTCAGTTGTCATTAAGTAATTTCCTAAGTAAGACAAAAGAATTATGTTAAGGGAAATAAGGTAGTCCCAAAAAGACAAACATTGTATGATCTTACTTCTATGAGAATTCTAGAACAGACAGTGTCTGCACAGAAAGTAGAATGGTGGCTGCCAATGTTGCGGGAGAGGAAACGGGGGTTAACGTTCAAAGGGCACAGAGTTTCACCCAGGAAAGATAAAAAGTTTTAGAGATGGATGGCAATGAAGATTGCACAGCAATGTGACTGCAATTAAGGACACTGAACTATACATTTCAAATGATTAAAACTGTTACGTTGTTTATGTCACCACAATTCAAAAATATTATCAGAAACATACTATGAAAATTCAAAGACAACAAAAACTCAGATCTTTTTATTTTTACAATCTATCACCAAAGATGCATTAAGCTTAGAAGACATATTGACAATCACATTTGAATCCATATATTTATATTACCAATATTCAAAAAACAAGAGAAGCACAATACTAGTCCTCAGACACATTAGCAAAACAGATTCTAGAACGTCTCCAAAACTTTCCATAGACATATGGGGTTTTGTACGTAACAGTAAGAGAACTACAACTACATAACTATTTCTCGATATTACTCTGAATTTCTACAAGAATCCAAAAAATGAGAAAATTCAAAACAACCAATGAGAGTTTTTTACAGTACCACACTATTGTTACAACAGAGTTGGATATGGTGGCACATGCTGTGATCCCAGCATCTGGGAGGCTGCAGGAGGATGGCGCATTCAAGCCTGGATAATTAGCAACTGTGCAAGACCCTGTCTCGAAGCAATTAATTAAAAAAAAAAAAGAGGGGCTGGGAATGTAGCTCGGTATGAAGGTTCTGGGTTCAACTCCTACCACCAAATGGGGGGGAGGTATAATAAACCCACATAATTTAGCACTGAAGGTACTTATTAGATACCATATTTTAAATTATATCTAGTATATTTCCAATGTTAACTATATTTTATTATACTCTATTATTCGAAAATGACACTCTACATATTTATACAAACTGCATTGAACTTTCAGCTTCATGCAAACACACCAAATAGCAGTAGCTTATATAAGAAATGTGACTTTTTGTGTCATGGAAAAGAAGCCCAGAGGCAGATAACAGGGCTGGCATTGGCAGCTGCAGAGTCATAAGAACCCAAGCTTTGTTCTTTCTGGTCCACCATCACTGGTATGCTGTCTAAAGGCCCAGAGATGTTCTTAGAGCTCTAGTCATGGAGTAAACATTCCAGCATGCCAGAAGAAGGGAAATGTAGGTTGTACCACTCTCTTTTAAGAAGACCTCCTGAGTGTAGCACATAACACTTTCATTTATAGCTCATATCGCCAAAGAGAAAGTTAGGAAATCTAATAAATGTGGTGTTTCAGTAGAGAATCAATGTACCCAACTGAAAGTTGGAGTCTGATTTTAAAGATGAAGTAGGAATGGATATTAGAAAGCAAACAGATGTGTCCAACATACATATTAACTAGAATTTTCCATTACATACAACTACCATTATAAGTTAATTTCTTTAAAAAGGAAAACAATTATTACTATTACTGGTATCAGATTAGCATAATTCAGATGTAAGAGTAGAAGTTATCAATAAATCACCATGATGAAAAAAGAAACATAAAACTGAATCAATTTGAGAAAATAATACCCAAGTGAAGAGACATACACAAAGGGTCAATTTCTTTTCCTTCTTTAAGTATGAACTGAGTACTTAATAATCAGGCAGATCCTCCAGTAAGGTAACATTCTGTGTTAATCTCAGATAGAAATAAAAGCAGGGAGCAAAACATGACCATAGGTATCAACTGAGGTCACTGATTTTCTAGTATCCAACTCCTATCCTTTGCCTCCACTGTAAATAAATAATAAATAAATGTGGGCGTGTGTGTGTGTGTGTGTGTGTGTGTGTGTTTGTATACATAGGGGAAAAAACGGAAAAGTGGAAATTAGGGAAAAGAAGCAACAGAATAAAAATTAGGGTAACTAAATCAATTTCCTGTAGTATCTATCCCACAGAGAAAGTAGAGAATTATATGTATAGAATCATAAAGGAGGGAGCGGGATAAGATCTTTTATTTGGCTTTGATTGGAGGTTTTGAGTTATAGATAAAACCCAAATTCCTCTCAGCTAACCATCTACCTCCTTGACTTCTGTAGCATCCAAACAAAGCTTCAACGATTTGTTTTGGGAAGACACTGGAAGGATTTCTTTGAAGAAAAAGTCGTCACCTAACCAAAATTCCAGAGGGATTTCAGTAGCAGGCTTCTGGAAAGCTACTTATGGTCATAGCAAAATAAAACGGTATCGTCTAGAGAAAGCATCTTGACATCTTTTTGCCAGAGGTAGAATATCTTGGGGTATCCAGCTGTTGCCTGGGAACACCTGCTCTCCAGTGCCAGTGCTCAAGGAAATCCGCTGTCCTAGACAGCCTTTAGAGAAAACTACAGAAAGAGAAGGTTAACCAACCATGTCAGCTTCTGGAAGAAGACACGGTGGCAGAAAAACATATACTATCATGATTATAAATCCAGGTTCAGAATTTGGAAATCTGAGAAAAACCACTCAGGGCTGAAAAAGTTGTAAGAGACTATAATGATGACAACAAAGATACCAGAGGACCATGCAGGGTGTTTTTGAAAAGTCTAGATTGGTTAAGAACTGGTTAGTGGAGAATCTGAAATTCACCAGAAAAGGGGGGAAAAAAATCAGTGATGAAAGAAAAGAAGGAAAACATAGGAAAGAAGAGGAAAGCTCAGAAGATAGAGACATAACTGAATTAAGACGACAAAAATAAACATTTTTTAAAAAATCAGTTAAACTTGTATGATATCCTCTGTTTCTTGTCTTATAAGATGAAAAAAAATATATGAAGCAACTTAGCCAAAGAAGAGATAAAGTACTAAATTTTTCTTTAGGTATCATAAAACTATTCAAGGTGAAAAATATCATAATGAAGTCCTAATCCCCAACATTCAATAAGACAATCCAGTACTCATCTAGAAACTAGGTCATATAACTGAGATGTCAAAAGAGCAATGATTAATTTATCACCGGTTAACTACATCCAACAGACTCTCTAATCACTAACCTTTCAAGAGTCAGTCTTCTAATAGCATTAACAGCAATAACATAACTGTGCAATGTTTTGTCATTCACAAATCATGTTCAGAAAAGTTAATCATTTAGCAAGATTACACTGAGCAACACATGTGTACTTCCAGAAAATATTTTATAGAGTGGATTTGGACGGTGTGGGAGAGTGGGTATGCACTAACAGTTTCTAACATCTGGGTTAATTGCATAGATCAAACATTGTTTGCTTGTTTTCTATTTTTCAGTACTAAAGATTAAACCCAGGACCTCTTTTTGTTGCTGTCGTTTGAGGCACGTTTTAAGTAAGTTGCCGTGGAGTGAGGAGGTAAATTTGCTATCCTCCTGCCTCAGCCCCCCAAGTAGCTAGGATGATAGGCATATACCACCATTCCCGGTAACTAAAACATATAAATAAAAAAAAGGACATAGTCTCTGACTTTCAGATACATTTGTCCGACCAGGATATATTTAGGGTTGTGCTCCTGGGTGGGATGGGCTTCCTGGTAAATTGTGATCTCTGATACCGTAACAAACTGAAGAGAATGGCTCCCTCAAGTTTGAGGTATAGAAGGAAACCTCAGCTTTGCTCTCAGCTTCTCATCCTGCAGAGAATGGAAGCTGCTTAAACAGACACAGAATCTCCTCTCCACCTCATTCACTGTCACAATGCAGAATGCACAGAGCTTTACGATGTCCCCAACCCACTCACACCACCCCGATGTGTAGCTGCTCCACTCAGACTTCATAACTACGGGGCAGAACAAAGCAATAGCTGTGCTTTCAGCTCACTATAGGGAAGTGACTTCTCAGTCCTACCACCAGCCAAACTGCGACTGCTTCCTTAGCCACTCTGCTTTCCTGTTTCCAAAGCCGGTAGTTATTCCAATGACCAGGCTACTAGGACACCATTTGTGAGCAGTATCCCCTGCATCAGACCTGTGCTCTCAGATATTCCAGCGGGTCTGTCATCTTGACCCTACCTTGGTGGTCTTCCCCAAAAATGTCCTAGCCACTCAGAGAGAACCAAGAAAACCTCACTTCTAAGAACCAACTTTCCAAGCTGTGCCTGACTCAAGCTCCAGAGAGCTTCCCGGGATTCCCCTTATGTACCCTGCTTGGTCATTCATACCCACCAGGGATGCTCCTGCCAATTCACCCATTTCATTGCCGAGCTGAAGGAAGCTCTTCACTCCTCACTACTCTGGTACCAAAACAAACTGAAGACAATGACCTCCTCGGGTGTGAGGTACAGAAGGAAACCTCAGCTTTGCTTTCAGCTTCTCATCCTACAGGGAAAAGAAATTCCTGAAATAGACAGAGTCTCCTCTCTTCCTCTTACCCTGCAATTCTGTACTACTCTGTAACTACACAACTCTATAATTACAAATGCTCTTAAGTTAAAACTATACTGACATCCAATTTCAGACAAATGGCAAACCACTCACCTTTAATGTGAAACCAACACAAGATCTTTTGGAACTTCATTGATTTTGCAAGAGGTACGGTATAATGGAATGAAAGTATCCTGCAGACGTCAAGATCTCCCACCTGTGGGACTTTCAAAAATCACCTCATCTCTCAACCTTAATTTGCCCAACTGCAAAATCAGAATAATATAATAACTAGTCCTATCTACTTCATAAATGAGAAAGTTCAAGAAAATGTAGATAAAAGCATTTCATTACATACGTACAATAATTTAAAACGTATTTGTCATAATAGACAAGTTTTAAAATAGTATTCTTACATACATTTTAATCTTATATACACTGAGACATCCATAAAGAAATCACCATTTATTTTAAATAAGAAAAAACTTTCTCAACATTTATTTTAAAAATACTGTATCTATCAAGTATATATCAATGTCTTCCAATGGCCAAATTATTTTTTCCATGTAAGATATTTACTTGAGTAGATGGGTTTAAGATGATCCAAAATTAAAAATGGAAGGAAACAGATTAAAAGTTCCATTCAGATATTATGTATTCCCTTCATCACTAATAGGTTTGAAAGTGCACAATGAGTCCTATAGAAGTCTTTCGTTTCTCTCCAGGTCAGACCAACCATGTAGAAGTTCTTATTTCCATTCATGCATTAGATTCTTTTTTCCTTCCAGGCTTTACTCCAGTCATTCTGGAGGATTGCCACAAAGGACAAAGCACAATGAATATGAATAACTGAGAAAAGCTAAATATTACAAGATATAGCCAACCTGTATCATGATTTTTCTATAAAAGTTTAACATAAGACAAAGTCTTAACTGAATAAGAATTACAGCCTTAATACTACATATTAAATCAAGACACATACAGGGCTGGATTTAAACAAATTTCTTTTAAAATATTCATTTATTCAAATATGTTTACCATACTCCTGATATATGCCATACACTGTACCAGTTGAAGATAAAACTGTGACTATGAAACACACATTCCATGCCATCTACTGAAAGCATCAATGAGATACACAGTCCTCTATCACATCTGCACTGGAGATGTCTTGATAAGGGAAGAGCCATAGGACAGTGGTGGAGAGATAGGTAAAGTTTTCTGAAGGGAGGACCCCAGTCAAACAGATACCAAGTCTATAACTTCCCAGGGATTATTTCCTACCAAGTCACAGGCATTTGGCTCCATTCTCAGGACAACCTTTATTCTCACCAAGATAGTTCAGGCACTAAACCACCTGTGGACAGAGTTTCAGCATTATCCGTCCTACCTTCCGGCTTAACTGGAAGACAGGGAGTAGAAAGAACATAAAGAGCACAGGCATGGAAGTCAGGGAGCCTGAGCTCACATTCTTGCTCTTTATTTCTTATGCTCTTGGACGCTTTTCTTAATCTATTTTTGTGTCAGTTTTCCCATCTGTAGAATGAGGATAATAATAGTACGGTGCTTATCTCAAAAGTTTGGCATAAGAACTAGAGGAATTTATAGGTGTAAAAGCATGGAGAACAAGGCTGAGATGCAGCACGAACAGCTAATCACCCTACTGTGAGTGCAGTGTCATCTCTTGCTGTGCATGCCAGCAGCTCACTAAATTCACTTGGGGCAGGAAAAGTGCCCCCAAAAGTTAAAGCACCTCTGGAATTGCGCATTGGCAGTCCTGACTTATTCCATCATTTTGCTCTACTTTTTATTTCCTTCCAAACCAGAAACTCAGAAAGTGCAGGAAAATACTAGCATTATCTCCTATCTCTAATGGGCTTCATAAAAGCTAAGATTAGACTTTTCCCAACCAACATAAGGCTCCTTGATTTAGCAAACAAGCGTCTAAGCCAATTAATTTCTTTTCTCCTCTATAGACAACCAATTTGTAGTGAATTGAGTTTGAAGTTGTAAAAACTTCATCAGCCATAAGCAAACTGTTTCTAAATTGGAATTTTTTTAACCTTTGATATATTTCCAGACATAATTTGAACATACAAGATTTTTTAAGAGAATTACATATTTCATCCAAGAAAAACACTTCTTTTAAATCAACTACAACAAAACATATCAAATGAATAGATTTATGTCTCTCTTTATAGATTACCAAAGAATAATTCTTATTTTTTACATCAAAACATGACTATATATCACTATATTAGTCATTCTCTTGTCACTTGGACAAAATACTCAACACCCATGACTTAAAGGAGGAGAGGTTGATTTTTGGCTTATAGTTTCAGAGCGTTCAGTCGCTGGCCCCAAAGCAGAAATAGCATGGTGGAAGGACCTGACAGATGACAGCAGCTCAAACCACAGCAGCCAAGAAGTACAGAAGGAAGGGAGGAGCCAGGGGCAAGCATTCACTCTCCCAGGTCACCGCCCCAGTGATCTGGGTCCTCTGACAAGGTTTCACCTCCCAACAGCATATTCATGAATGTCCCTGGGATGAGTACAGTGCTCCATGACTCAATCACTTTCCATAAGCCCCAACTCTGAACACAGGAGACACTGGAGGCACATTTTAGACCCAAACCATAAAACAAGAAGCATACAAACACACAAAAGGTAGTTGGTAATTAAACCTTCACCGGGGAACTAGAAACACTAAAACTGGAAAGAACAACTACAAAAATAACATGCCAACAACTTCACTGCACAAATGCCATGAGTATTTAAGATGGGTTATTTTGACCAGGACTTACTGTAAACTCAAATGAGACTTAGAGCATATTAGTCTGTGCTGTTCTTGGGAAGGAGAACCACATGAAAAGTACCTTTCATGGGCTAATGGACTCAAAAAATAATTAGTATACAGAAACATATAAATATGCTTTACCGCGTGTAGTTAGTTCCTCAGACTGTCTTTCAGAATTAAAACATCATAGTCTGTCTATTTGAGAAAGTGCACCATTTTCAAACCAGTGTGAGTTTTTTAATCAAGTTGTCTCAAGTTCAGTATTTGAAAAATCATTAATTGAGAAATGCTTTTGAGCATAAACTCTGAATGATTCCCACAACAGGCTCGCTAAAGTGAACTTGCATCTCAGAAAATACATCTCATCTAAGACATCATTAAATCTATTTCATGTTTATTCTGGCACAGTAAATCCATGAAAAAAGTCTTGAAGGAGAGATGGATAACACACAGTTTTGGAAATTAATTCAATGTAAGAAATTCCATCACTGTCTTGAAGAATTCTATAGGACTTGACATGATTAAGAGGAAATGGGATCATTCTGTAGCTTCCCAGGCTCTCCTTTGCCATTTTTACCATGGATACTTCTGTACTGCATTGGGGGACACAAAGAAAACTAGCCCTTGTGAAGAAAATTCAAAAATTGGTTTGTTGAGTCAAATACACATGAAAATATCTCATTACAGGTGGGTGTCACAACAGAAATACAAAAAAAGGAGTCTCTTGTGGAAGGAAGAAAAGATTAATTCTCCGTGGGCATCTGCTAAGACTTCTTGAGAACTGGTACTGGAGCTGGACCTACACTGATGGGAGGGGACTCAACCACTGAATTGGGGGATATGAAAGTCACTGTCATAGGAGCAGCAAAGTAAAATGAGCTGACCACAAGTAGCAAAAGAATTCATTAGGAAGACACTGTTTTCAAAGTCGTATGAGGGCCAGCGCCAAAGGAATTGTCTGAATGTATTAGAGGCCAGAAATCAATCTGTGCAGAAGATCAAAGGAGCTAGCTGACTTGAGGCAATATGGGTAACAGGTTTCCAAACTGAAGTTTGGGATTCTTCAAGTTGTGGTTCTCAAAATACATTGGGTTTTTTTTTTAAAGGAAAGAAAGGAAAAAGAAAGGAAGAACAGAAGAAATGCAGGGGTGGAGATAAGAAAAGGGCTGGGTGTGGTGGCAAAGCTGTGATCCCAGTCTTTGGGAAGCTAAGGCAGGAGGATCACTGAGGCCAGCCCAGGCTACATACAGAATTCAAGGATAGTCTGAACTACTGAGCTAGATCTTGTCTCAAAAAAAAAAAACAAAGTGAGAGAGAAAGAATAAGAAAGAGACAGAAAAAACAGAAGAGTTGTATTTCAGGGAACTTTTTGGCTTCTACCTGTGGGATATATTTAAAAATAACAAAAATCACTCATTTGGAAGGGCCTTGCCGATTCAATCTCTTGGCACTTGATTAAAACACAGTTCAAACTCACTTAATAGTTAAAACCATTACTTGGACCCAAGTGTTCTAGGCCATGAGTAATCTGCTTGAAAATCTTAAAAAATGTTTACTGCAGGATGTTCTCATTAAATAACTTAGAAAGCAGCCGGATACCCTCGTAAACAAGTAAAGTTTAAAAGGATCATTCCCAAAGTTTGTAGCAATGCAGTATGGATTAAGCCTGACTCCTTTAACCTATCTCCATCTTATCCAGGTTCTTTATAAACAGACTGACAGATGTCAAGCACCTTCACATAAAGATAGATGTACTATGTAATACCCTTTTAGGAAGCCTACAATCTAATAAGGAGCATATGTTGAGAAGGCATAAAGATCTATAGTTAATATGATAAAGTAGATCATATTCACCAAGAAGCAAAGTGCCACATTGCCTCCTCTCATTTACATACATTTTTATGTGCTGCTTTTTCAAAATATTTCCATCTAAAATAACTCTTCTTACACACAACTGATTAAAAAGTTGAAAAAGAAAACACTCACGGTAACAGAGCTAGTTAGGGATAAAGAGAAAAAGCTATCCTCTGAACTTTAATTTACTGACATTTCTATACCTCCATAATTCCATAAATTATTGAAAACAAGTTTCCCTAACTCCAACAGTAACAACTTCATAAATATACATAAATACATGTGTAACTGGCAGGTAATCAGTGCACAGGTATGCCGCAGAAACTAAAGAAAGTATATGCAAAAATTCTGAAATAGCTGGGTATGGTGGCACATAGCTATAATTCTAGCACTCAGGAGGCTGAGGCAAGAGGATTGCTGTGAGTTCAAGGCAATCCTGGGCTACATATTGAGTTCAAGGACAGTTGAAACTATACAGCAAGATCCTGTCTAAAACAAATAAACAAATTTGTAAATAAAAGTAAAAATAATCAAGTTCTCTATAATAAGAAACAAAAAATATGAACACTAATTAGGTAAGATTAAAATTTTAAATGTGTTCTTAATGCTTTTTCAAACCCCTTACAAACCCAGGCAGTCTCTTTTTAAAAGGAAGTCTGATGCTTAAAACATAACTCATCAAAAATAAACCAAATTCTAAAAAAATGCTTGATTAGTCATGTGTGCACACATTCTGATATTGAAAAAAGAGCATTAAGTCAATAACAAAATTTCAGTGTTTATGGAAAGCTGTTTAAGGGAGACCTGGCAGCTGACAGTTTTTGTGACTTCTTTGTTGATGTGCAGGTGAAAGTTCTTCAGGCTTTATATCCTGTAAATCCATTCAATTCCACTTATCTGTTTCTATGCTCTAAAACTTTTAATTGGCTTTTCTACGCCCTTTCCTTCCCAGGTTATCTTGGATATCTGACATGAGCATACCACGTTATAAAAGGGAATATAACAATACTTAAGAGAATCTGTAATATAAAGTAATAAATGAGGGTTATCCAGCTTTTTGTTTAAGTATCAATTATCTAAATTTACTATTTATGTTTTATATTGGTTACTAAACTTAAAATTCTATAAATGTACTACATATAGTAATCTCTAAGAAGCACTCTACATGTATGTTTCAATCAGTGGACAAAGGGAGCAAGCATATCAGTGAACTCAGAAAATCAAATTCTTCACAAAGCAATGGTAATTACTCAGGAAATCCAGTGATTTCATCAGTAACAAGGCAGTGTCTTGATAATACCGACGACTGCTTGATATGTTGGCAAGTACTTCTGCATACAAACCCTGAGATCCTTGGAAGCAGTACTAGAAATAAATATATAAATATTGCACCAAACACATACTTTGATTCCAAGGCAAGGATATCTGTGCTCAACATGAGGTGGATGACAGCAAAACAGTAACACAGTGCCACATTTTAAACTACAATTGTTTAAATACTTCTCACCCAATATTAGTAAAGTCCTAATATCTGAGGCATGGTTGGACCTGAATAGCAGGGTCACTTGGCTTTAGTTACAGAGAAAAGGACTCAGAAACAGGAATCTAAAAGACAAAACAATGTTGGAAAGGGAAAGAAGCCAAGTAAGAAAAGTGATGAAAGATGCAGAAAGAAAATTAGGAGACAACAGTATGAAGGAGACAGCAAATGACCATGATGTCAAAAACTGTAGTAAGGTCTTGAAGGATGAGAACTGAGAATTGGCCACTGGACTCAGGGACTAGAAAGTACTGCTAGCCATTAAGATTAGCAAGGTAGAAATGGAAGACAACTTGAAAGGCATTAGGGTTAAATGAAAAAATTCTAAGTTACACACAAAAATCTTGGGAAATGTCTGTATGTCACAACAAGTTTTTCAGCCACTTAACACAGTCAACTCTCCCTACTGCTCCTAAAGAACTCTACCTCAACCCGGAAGACCCAGAGGTTGAAGTCAAAGGTAGGGATGGAAGAAGAGCAGGGCAGAGAATTTCTTGCTGCTGTTGCTGCTACTCCTGCTTTCATCTGTCAAAGAAAACTGTTATCACTTCCTAGAGAGCGCATGAGGCCGGAAGCTGAAAAATACATAGCTGCCAGCTTCTAAAAGGCTCCACACTAACAGCATTTTCCAGGCAGAAGATTCCTCCAGGATGCCATTAACCTTCCACTACAAGTGAAAGCAGTAACCCCATTTAACAAGAGAAAGCCAGGCAGAGAAAGGCTAAGTGACTGCTGCAGAGGAGACAGTGACTGACAGATCCGGTTTCCTTCCTGCTCCAAGTCCTCCCTCTTTGCTGATTAGATCCACTCTAACTGCCTTTATAAATGTTTCAATGAATTTTATCTTCATGCCTCAGATTAGCAAGACCAACTCCCCACTGATAATGCAAAATAACCCTGACATGTTTCATGCCTTACTGATAAGCCAGAAATTGAACTCCCAGTCTCCATTTGGACTGTGATGATTTTGATCTTTCACCTTTAGCAAAACTCTCATAGCTATACGTTTAAAGTTAGTGATGAGTGCTTCATTTGCTTTCCAAGCAGACAAAAAACGTTTTTCAAATAACAATCAGGCTGCCATGACCTTCATCTATGACATAAAAGAGTTCACTACATGTAATAAGTTTCTTTGCTCAAGAGATATTCTTAAATTTTCTTTGAAAAGATTTGGTCACCAACTCTACTGATGAGTCTACACACACATGCACACACATGCACACTTGTACTTGTTACCTTTCTTCTATGCCAAAAATAAAAATGTTTCATTAAAACATATTTGAAATTCACCATAACTATCAAAGAATGCTAAAATAACTGATAAATAAAATATAGTTAACCATTCTAATTATATTTATATGAAAATAAGCACGCTGCCTGAATCCTATCCCTGGGTAATACCTCCAAGTAACAAACACAGTCCAGGTTCCTAAAGTAAGTGAGACTCAATACCCTCAGGTGTGTTTTGGAGTCCTTTTGGACATTAAAACAATAATTAATGATAAAGGTCAATGTAAGGGCCGGGGATGTGGCAAGCATGAGGCCCTGAGTTCAATTAGCAGTACAAAAAAAAAAAAAAAAACCAAGGTAAAACAATTTCACTCTGCTTTTTCTAATGTTGGGAAATTTACATGAAACAGGTTTTGAATAGTGTGAGATCACACTACATGTAGGCTCCTCAAAGGCAAGCACGGATCGCTGGCATTCAGAAGACCATACCCCAAAGTACAGCAACTTAGCAGCTGAGTGTGAGCTAAAGCAGAGAAGAGGGTCTCAGAACCAAGAAGGATTTTTTTTTACCTCCTATCCTTCTTTTCCCCCCAAGAGCAGAGATCCTAGATCACTCTCTAATCTCTTTTAGGGTCCCCTAAAGAGCCTCTTGTGACAGGGATCCTGCCCCAAACCTGGGAGTTTGGGGGAAAGAAATGTCTTACAGACAGAAATGATTCTGAACACAGACCATGCTGATCCCCACTCCAATTTATTCCCATTAGGTCACACACTTCCTTTTGTCTAATAAGGTTTCTCCATAGCAATCTAACTTTTTTCATCAGACAGCATAAAAATATGGTTTTCTCTGGGTCTTTAGGTCCTCATTTCTGAAGCTCCCCATGTCATATAAAGTCTTGGTAAAAACAAATGCATTATACTTTCCTCTTGTTAATTTGTCTTTCATTATAGATGTGACACAATGAGTAAGGTGATTACTTTTTCTTCCCTACAAGACCTCATGCTCCTTCTAATTCCCTATGATAGAAAACTATGTCTTAAGGAAAATGAATGTTTAACTATATTGTATTTCTAAAGTTGGATAGTGGGCACAAAAGAATTTACAGTGCTTTAAAATGAACATATGTGGTTAACATATCTTTCATAGACTAACAGATTCCCTGTGTTTAGAAAACAGACCTAAGCTCCCGCCACCAGACACTTTAATTCAATAGGTATAGGTTGGATACAAAGAAATTAAGTCTATTTTTTGAATCCACCCAGGTAATAACACTCATGCAAGTGATCCATGAAGTTCATGGGCAGATCTAAATAACAGTCCTATAATCAGTTCCCTGCTATTAGCGATAAAGGTGCCTATTTTCATGGCTTCAATTGCCGGGCTTAGCTTTAATTACAGATAACAGAGTTTAGCATAAATGGAGCTCCTAGATCTGAATAGAAATTTTTTCCTAAACTGCCCTTGCTTTAGCTATTAAAATTCTGATTGCTTCTTTTCTTTTCCTTTTTTCCCTTCACAGATTTAAAGACAGAAATTCTTAATTGTATTTCTCTCCTATCTGTTTTGATACCAGACTCTCAAATTTTTGTTATATAATTTCACAACATTATTCAGGAGTAAAGAGCAGATACTCACTTCACATTTTTAGGAAATGGCTTTTAGCTGAATCCTTCTCTAAACTTGCCAAAGAAGAAATATTCAGGGATAAGCATGTAGCTCAGTGATATGCCACTTATCTAATATCCATTTGATAGCCAGCACCACCAAAAGA